>ONZH01003472.1:0-41898 GCA_900303285.1 Rhinella marina | reverse complement strand
GTCAGCAGCAACCTGAGAAGTGGTTTGTGACTCTGGGAAGGGTCCAGAAAACAGTTCCTGAGAGTATGCCGGATCACATTCCAAATTTTCCTGGGAGGGGGCAGACTGGGGGGAAGGAGGTTGAGGTGGAGGAGCCATAGGAGTGCTCCCTTGGGTAACGTGGGTGGACAGCGTGGAAGACTGACTGGTGGACAAATTACTTGAAGCATTGTCCGCAATCCACGAGATTAGCTGTTCGCACTGTTGTGGTTTCAACAGTCCTCTACCACGTGTCCCTGTAAGTTGAGACATGAAGCTAGGGAGTGTAACTCTGCGGCGTTGCACAGCTCCCTCATCAGCAGATACTGTCTCACCCTGCCCAGGACCACGGCCTCTGCCCCCTGCAGTAATTGAATGCCCACGCCCACGCCCGCGCCCTCGTCCTCGACCCTTAGCCCTGGGGTTCAACATTGTTTGTATATAAGTGTATGATATAAAAAAAAAAAATTAAACGGGCCTGGTGTACTGAAACCCACAAACTTGTTCAGTCTGGTAGAATTAAGTGACGTACAGAAAGTGTCACCTGGACAGATTATACGGATTGGAGCGAGTGTGCTGAACTGTGACACACAGAAAGGTTACACGCAGCTGAGTAAAATGGATTTGTATCACTGAACTAAAACAACTTAAAGAATAATTTTTTTTTTATATATTGTTTTTTTGGGAACGTGACGTGCAAGAACTATGGTAGAACTGACTGACACCCTGTTAACGGTGGCTATTTAGTCTGCGACCCAAACAAATGTCGCACAGAGAGTTTTCTGGATCAAGCTATAGATGATATTGGTAGCAAATGACTTGGTTGTATTCTGTGACGTACAGAAAGTGTCACCTGGACAGATTATACGGATTGGAGAGAGTGTGCTGAACTGTGACACACAGAAAGGTTACACGCAGCTGAGTAAAATGGATTTGTATCACTGAACTAAAACAACTTAAAGAATAATTTTTTTTTTATATTTTGTTTTTTTGGGAACGTGACGTGCAGGAACTATGGTAGAACTGACTGACACCCTGTTAACGGTGGCTATTTAATCTGCGACCCAGACAAATGTCGCACAGAGAGTTTTCTGGATCAAGCTGTAGATGATATTGGTAGCAAATGACTTGGTTGTATTCTGTGACGTACAGAAATTGTCACCTGGACAGTATATACGGATGGGAGCTAGTGTACTGAACTGTGACACACAGAAAGGTTACACACAGCTGAATAAAATGGATTTGTATCACTGAGCTAAAACAACTGAAAAAAAAAAAAAAAATTATTTTGTTTTTTTGGGAACGTGACGTGCAGGAACTATGGTAGAACTGACTGACACCCTGTTAACGGTGGCTATTTAGTCTGTGACCCAGACAAATGTCGCACAGAGAGTTTTCTGGATCAGGCTGTAGATGATATTGGTAGCAAATGACTTGGTTGTATTCTGTGACGTACAGAAAGTGTCACCTGGACAGTATATACGGATGGGAGCTAGTGTGCTGAACTGTGACACACAGAAAGGTTACACGCAGCTGAGTAAAATGGATTTGTATCACTGAGCTAAAACAACTGAAAAAATAATTTTTTTTTAATATTTGTTTTTTATATTTTTTTTTTAAATTTTGTTTTTTTGGGAATGTGACGTGCAGGAACTATGGTAGAACTTACTGACACCCTGTTAACGGTGGCTATTTAGTCTGCGACCCAGACAAATGTCGCACAGAGAATTTTCTGGATCAAGCTGTAGATGATATTGGTAGCAAATGACTTGGTTGTATTCTGTGACGTACAGAAAGTGTCACCTGGACAGTATATATGGATTGGAGTGAGTGTGCTGAACTGTGACACACAGAATAGTTCCACACTGCTGTGTGCAATGGATTTGTATCACTGAGATAGAACAATAAAAAAAAAAACAGGGTTAGATATGGCGATAGCTGCATTACTAGTGCCAGCCAGCCAGCCAAGCCAGGAGACAAAAAAAAATGTCCTCTAGCCCTTAGAAGGGCTGTTGGGTTCTTTGTGGGTGATTCCTGCCTAACAGAGAACTAAATGAAGGCCCTAACACTGTCCCTGAAAGGCAGCAGCTCTATCCCTAACGACATCCAGACGGCATCTGAGCCGAGCGCCGCGGCCAGTCACTAGTATATTGCAGGGTCACCTGATCAGGCCAGCCAACCCCTGCTATCGACATGTAAGGGCCCCACGTGATGCTGGGTGTACCGTAGAGTCTCCTGGCTTGTGATTGGCTGTGTTTATAGGTGCGATGCGGAAGTTGCCATTTCCTCGATTATGCGAACACTTACGAGTACTCTAATACTCGAACGAGCACCAAGCTCGGACGAGTATGCTCGCTCATCTCTACTTAAGACATTGGGGACTCCACAAGAGACGGACGACAATGCTGATTTAGTCTCATCAAAGCAGCAACCTGTACTTCCTCTTTTTCACACTCATGTTAATTAACTCTTTCCATTGCCTTCTGTAAAATTATATTCTCTTTCCAATCCTTTCTCCATCATTCTCTTTATGCAATCTTTGCTTTCCACATAACCACTGCTTTCCCAGCCTCTTCACCTTCTCACGTGCTCTTACCATCTTCTTCACCTGCCTACCCTTCAACGAATGTGCTTCTTCCATTCCTTTGGAACTTTTTCCATCTTTCCAGATTTAAATAACCATCTTTTAACATGCCTGCTCTCTTGAATATTCTGCTTATATATCTCTCACTGCCCCTCCTCCACACTGTCTCTCTATGATATCCACTGCAGTCACCTCCCTTCCTGAGGGGCGCCCCTCTTTCAGAGCTTTTAACTGCCTGGTTCCCATCGAAGAAGAGTGGATCCCCCTTCTTCCACTACACGCGAATACCCTGATTCACCTTACCACCTGCTCACACATAGCTCCACAAGACCGATTCCCCCCCCAATCCCAGACTGGGCTTCCAACTCTGCTCACACCCAGCTCCGCAGATTGGGCATCTTTCGTACCTGTGGATATCACAGAGAGGTGGGCACTTAGCTCACTAACTATATATGCAGGCACTGTTACTCTCTTGGTTTTCCCTCACTTCCTACCACGGCATCTCTTTTACACTTACATAACATTTCTTACACTCATCAGTCTCATTTCTCACACAAAAGAAAATCAATCACTCTAAACCTAGGTTTCAGACAACCCATTCATTCAATCACAGACAATGAGGTTTGTTTCTTTAAAGTCCCAAATATTCAACAAAAGGACAATACCTGAACAGTGGTCATGACAAGTGGGAATGCACAGTAAGAACAAAGTATCTTACCTGTGTATTTGAAGGTGCAGCTCCCAGTTGCCATAATGATCAAAGCTCCTTCACGATCGTCCCCTTGGATATCTGATGGATTTCCTGGGTTTTGGCACCACTTAAATGTCGCTGCAATTTAGGACAAGTCCCAAATTAGGAGACTTTACTCTGTTGTCTATGGGATTCAAATTATGTTAATAAGTTGTCCCCAGGTGCCAGGGGATGCGGCCGGCCTAAGAATCACACATCCAGACAGCTTGCTGGTCAAACGGTTCTCTCTTGAGCTACGCCCAGAGAGCAAATTTTATTAGATGTACATGGTAGATTTACCCACCCCCCTTTAGCCATCAATTTTAATATATCCAATCACAGTCATCTATCTAGAAAATTCCATGTCCAAATATATCAAGTTCTGCAAGTTCCTCTTTTCGCATGGACTATCTAACTTCCTATAAAAAATCAAGTGATGGTGACTCATATTTATTTTAAACATAAAGTGGCATCTAATGTTGATTAATACAGAAGATGGAGACTATTTCATAATTAAATACAACTTAGCACAATTTTGTTCATCAACTACATAATTTCTTTATATATATACAGTATATATATATAATTAATTATTCAAAAACGGAACAGCACCTCCTATAGGTAAGAGTCAGGTGCAAGCTACTATGGCTGATTCAATACAATACAAAAAAAGTGGCAGCACTCTGTATGCACTAAGACAGATAAGGTGAATATATGAAAAGGTAAAAAAGCATTACTGCTATATAGACTGATAGATAAAGTGGAAGCTCTTAGCGCATATAAATGATCATGAATATGTCGAGCCCATCTACCGTCCGACAAGGTGGATTCCAATCAGATGGGTCCTACTCTAACCCTGACCTGCATCCTACAAAAACCTGCAAGTTTGAATCAAAGGAGCACCCAGCTAGTTACCTGATCAGAAGCTGCAACATGTGAACAGGAGTGCTAAGTACCCAGAGGAAGCCATACTCCCCTATATATACATAATTATTCAAAAACGGAACAGCACCTGCTAAAGGTGGGATTTTCAGGTGCAAGCTACCATGGCTGATACAATACAATACAAAAAAAGTAGCAGCACTCTGTATGCACTAAGACAGATAAGGTGAATATATGAAAAGGTAAAAAAGCATTACTGCTATATAGACCGATAGATAAAGTGGAAGCTCTTAGCGCACTTTTTTTGTAATATATATATATATATATATATATATACAGTACAGACCAAAAGTTTGGACACACCTTCTCATTCAAAGAGTTTTCTATATTTTCATGACTATGAAAATTGTAGATTCACACTGAAGGCATCAAAACTATGAATTAACACATGTGGAATTATATACTTAACAAAAAAGTGTGAAACAACTGAAAATATGTCTTATATTCTAGGTTCTTTAAAGTAGTCACCTTTTGCTTTGATTACTGCTTTGCACACTCTTGGCATTCTCTTAATGAGCTTCAAGAGGTAGTTACCTGAAATGGTATTCCAACAGTCTTGAATGAGTTTCCAGAGATGCTTAGCACTTGTTGGCCCTTTTGCCTTCACTCTGCGGTCCAGCTCACCCCAAACCATCTCGATTGGGTTCAGGTCTGGTGTGGAGGCCAGGTCATCTGGCGTAGCACCCCATCACTCTCCTTCGTGGTCAAATAGCCCTTACAAAGCCTGGAGGTGTGTTTGGGGTCATTGTCCTGTTGATAAATAACTGATGGTCCAACTAAACGCAAACCGGATGGA
Source organism: Rhinella marina (assembly GCA_900303285.1). NCBI lineage: Eukaryota > Metazoa > Chordata > Amphibia > Anura > Bufonidae > Rhinella > Rhinella marina. Next base: position 36,828 of record ONZH01003472.1, on the reverse strand, counting down.
ATAGCATGCCGCTGCAAGATGCTGTGGTAGCCATGCTGGTTCAGTATGCCTTCAATTTTGAATAAATCCCCAACAGTGTCACCAGCAAAGCACCCCCACACCATCACACCTCCTCCTCCATGCTTCACGGTGAGAACCAGGCATGTAGAGTCCATCCGTTCACCTTTTCTGCGTCACACAAAGACACGTGATTGGAACCAAAGATCTCAAATTTGGACTCATCAGACCAAAGCACAGATTTCCACTGGTCTAATGTCCATTCCTTGTGTTCTTTAGCCCAAACAAGTCTCTTCTGCTTGTTGCCTATCCTTAGCAGTGGTTTCCTAGCAGCTATTTTACCATGAAGGCCTGCTGCACACAGTCTCCTCTTAACAGTTGTTGTAGAGATGTGTCTGCTGCTAGAACTCTGTGTGGCATTGACCTGGTCTCTAATCTGAGCTGCTGTTAACCTGCGATTTCTGAGGCTGGTGACTCGGAAGAACTTATCCTCCGCAGCAGAGGTGACTCTTGGTCTTCCTTTCCTGGGGCTGTCCTCATGTGAGCCAGTTTCTTTGTAGCGCTTGATGGTTTTTGCGACAGCATTTGGGGACACTTTCAAAGTTTTCCCAATTTTTCGGACTGACTGACCTTCATTTCTTAAAGTAATGATGGCCACTCGTTTTTCTTTACTTAGCTGCTTTTTTCTTGCCATAATAAAAATTCTAACAGTCTATTCAGTAGGACTATCAGCTGTGTATCCACCTGACTTCTGCCCAACACAACTCATGGTCCCAACCCCATTTATAAGGCAAGAAATCCCACTTATTAAACCTGACAGGGCATACCTGTGAAGTGAAAACCATTTCAGCTGACTACCTCTTGAAGCTCATCAAGAGAATGCCAAGAGTGTGCAAAGCAGTAATCAAAGCAAAAGGTGGCTACTTTGAAGAACCTAGAATATAAGACATATTTTCAGTTGTTTCACACATTTTTGTTAAGTATATAATTCCACATGTGTTAATACATAGTTTTGATGCCTTCAGTGTGAATCTACAATTTTCATAGTCATGAAAATACAGAAAACTCTTTGAATGAGAAGGTGTGTCCAAACTTTTGGTCTGTACTGTATATATATATATATATATATATATATATATATATATATACTGTATATATATATATACCATATTTTTCGCTTTAAAAGATGCACCAGATGATAAGATACACCCCAGATTTTAGAGTAGGAAAATAAGAAAAACATATTTTTCAGCAGATTCTCATATCAGACCCCCCATAAATAAATGAAAAAGCGATAGATTAGGGGATGTGATAGGCCACCCTGAAAAGATGTGTTTTTTAGGGAGCACCTAAAACTGTGAATGTTGGGATTTAACTTATTTGCTTGGGGTAGGGCATTCCAGTTAATGTGTGTAGCTCAGATACAACAATGAGATATTTGTAGAGTGTAGAGCATGGGTAAAGTGGTAGTTAGACATGAGTTTGGAGATATAAGGGCGGTGAAGCACTCTGGAGAACTTTGTGGGAGAGAATGAGAAGTTTAAATTGGACCAATACTGTAATACAGTGCAATGACTGGCACATGGCGGAGACATTGGAGTAGCTGTTGCACCGATAGATAAGCCTTGCTCCTGCATTCAGGGTAGATTGGAGAGAGGACAATTTAGTAAGGGGGAGATCAATTAGCAGTGAGTTATAGTTATCAAGATGAGAATGGATCATGGCAGCAATCAGAGTTTTTGTTGCTTCCATGGTAAGAAATGGGAAAATTCTAGAGATGTGTTTGAGGTGTAGGTAGCATGAGCTGATGAGAGACTGAATATAGCAGTGATGAAAAAATCAGGGTGAAACATAACATCGAGACAGCAGGTATGTTGCCTAGATGTAATGCGTAATACCACACACTGATAGAGAAATATCAAGTTTAGGCAAGTAAGTAGATGGAGATAACAAAAGTAGTTAATTTTTTGAAAGATTCCATTTCAGATAGAAAGAGAACATGATGTTAGAAGGCTGTCGATGGTGTTCTGTAGTACAGCAGGGATGATGTCACAAAAGATAAAGGTGCTCTGTCCTCAGCTGCAAATGTAGTTATTTGTGTGTATACCAGTTCAGACATTGCAGTTGCCTGCATTTAAATACATCTGTATTATATTGTATGGTAATAGCACCATCTAGTGGTGGTTTAGTGTATGTTTCCTAGCCTGAAGTTTCTATGCATTATGGGAAGTTCCTGGTGCATTGTAGGAAGTATATATATAGTAGATTGGGCACTCTATCTGATGCACGTGGATTAGAAACCACTCTCAGTAATCATTAAAAAACATTTAAAATATTTAATATATTGTACACATATAAAACATATATATAGATATTGGAAATACTAATTACTCCAAATAGGGCAATGTATTGGCAACGCTAATTTTGTATAATGCATTGTTATTGCCTTATATCATATTAAAAAGTCCTCAATACATAATCTTGCCTTTGAAGAAAACGGGCGCGTTATTTAACATGATAGTTCCTCATAAATTTTGAGATCCTTGCTTCTGATAAATATCTGTGAGCTAGAGGGTTACTCCCCACCGTATACTAATATTCGGATTCGCTTCGCAGCTGAAAAATCCCAAGATTCGATATGAATCTAAGAAGCGGCAAATAGATTAGCTCATCTCTACTCATAATTAACTTGCATTATTATCTCATGTTACTATATGTATAGCAGATTATCTGTATCGTACACTATACAGTTTAGCGGATTTAGCTACATGTCAGATTACACACCGTGCTAACGTTTATGAGGACAGTATAAAAGGGATCAATGGTGCATGGAGACCAGAAGATAATTGCATGCTGGAAATTTTTATTTTTTTCTTTGATGTAGGTGGCCAATTCTTCAGCACAGAAGTCAGTAGTGGGTGCCTGCACTTTAGGACTGTGGAGGAAGCGACAAATTACACATTTTATTTTTTTATTGGATAATGAAGAGATGAGAGAGGGGAAGTAAGTCTGTTTGGCGAGGTGGATGACAGAGTTATAGGTCCCTAGTATAAACTTACAGTATGTTGGAGGAGAATTCCTCCATAGGTGTCCAGCACTCTTGGAGCATTGCTGAAGAAAGTGAGATTGAGCCAGGTTTGCTTTCTTCTTAGTTGAGAGGTTCGAAGTGTAGGGAATGCTACTTTATCCAGGGTGCTTCTGTATTCATTGTATTGTTTTGCAGCCAGATCAGGACAGGATTGGCAAGAGATTGGGGACAATGATAACTGTAAAGTGTCTGTAAGTTTCTTTGGGTGTGCGATAAGTAGGAGTGTGCTGGGATGAATCACGATTTATGACAGTAAGGGAGAGAAAGTAGTGGTCAGAGAGCGGGAGAGGTGAGTGAAGTCAGAAACATAGCAGATACAGATGACCAGGACAAGTGTATTATCTGTATGTATCTAAGAATTAGAAAGTTGTGAAAGGCCAAGAGAGGAGGTTAGAGATAGAATCTGGGTGCAGATGGGACATAGGGGATGTTGAAGTCACCCAAAATGACAGTTGGTAACTCAGAAGAAAGGAATGGGACCAGCCATCAAAGTGATCCAGGAACTGGGTGGATGAGCTAGGGGGTTGGTATACAACGGCCACTCTCAGAGAGCGTAGGTTGAAGATTCTGAGGATGTGGACCTCAAAAGATGGGAATATGAGTGATGGTACTGCTAGAATGACCTGGAAGGTTCATTGTGGGGAAAAAAGTATGCCAGCTCCAGCTATAATCTGTTTCTCTGCCTGTATATCAATCTCTTCTTCACTCCTAGACTCTGACCCTCTGCCATCTAACCAGACCTCTGGATACTCACTGTACTGATTCTGTGCCACCTGCCCTAATCTATGGACTGCTTCACAGATTTGCACATACTCTGCTTGTGTTGACCTCTGCCTGTTTCCTGATTATGTATATTGCCTGTGCCCAAAGCAATGCTTTGCCCTGGTGTCTGACCCCAGTAGCTCAGTAGCCAACCACAACAATGCTATTTCAAGTAGAGGCCTAATGGCTCCCCTGCAGTGAAGGCCATATGCCTGTGTAGGAGTTAAAGGATAAAAACCAGGGTAATGTCCTCCAGATACCAAGATAATGTCCTCAGGACAATCCCAAAGTCAAACTGGTTGGTTGGCACAGTGAGTCCACACTTACTGCCTGTATCAAAAGTTATCTTGTTTTATTTCAACTTCCCTCTCTGTTTATAGAACTAGTTTCAATTTTTGTATGCCTTCTTAACCCCTTCAACCCCGGGCCTGTTTTCACCTTCATGCCCAGGCGATTTTTTGCAAATCTGACATGTGTCACTTTATGTGGTAATAACTTTGGAACGCTTTTACTTATCCAGGACATTCTGAGATTGTTTTCTTGTGACACATTGTACTTCATGACAGTCATAAATTTGAGTCAATATATTTCACCCTTATTTATGAAAAAATCCCAAATTTACCAAAAATTTGGAAAAATTAGCAAATTTGCAAATTTCAATTTCTCTACTTTCAAAATACACAGTAATACCTCCAAAAATAGTTATTATTTTACATTCCCCATATGTCTACTTTATGTTGGCATCATTTTGTAAATGTCATTTTACTTTTTTAGGACGTTAGAGGGCTTAGAAGTTTAGAAGCCATTTTTCAAATTTTCACCAAATTTTCCAAAACCATTTTTTTGAGCACCAATTCAGATATAAAGTGATTTTGAGGGGCTTACATAATGAAAACCCCCATAAATGACCCCATTTTAGAAACTACACCCCTCAAGTTATAAAAAACTGCTGTTACAAACTTTGTTAACCCTTGAGGTGTTCCACAAGAATTAAAGGAAAATGGAGGTGAAATTTCAAAATTTCAATTTTTGGTAGATTATTCATGTTAATAATTTTTTTCTTGCAACACAGCAAGGTTTAACAGCAAACTAAACCTCAATATACATTGCTCTGATTCTGCAGTTTACAGAAATACCCCATATGTGGTGGTAAACGTCTCTATGGGTTTGTGGCAGTGGTCAGAAGGAAAGGAGCGCCATAGGGATTTTGGAGGCAGATTTTGCTAGAATGGTTTTTAGGCACCATTTTGTAATTGAGAGACCCTGATGTACCCCTACAGTAGAAACCCTCAAAAAGTGACCCCATTTTAGAAACTACACCCTTCAAAGAATATATTAAGGGGGGTACTGGCCACTTTGGCCCCCTAAGCGTTTTATGGAATTTGGAAACACTTGGCTATGAAAATGAAAAGTTTCATTTCTTCCAATAAAATGTTGCTTTAGCCGCAAATTTTTCATTTTCACAAGAGGTAACAGGAGAAAAGCACCCCATAATTTGTTCCCCATTTTCTCCTGAATACGGCAACACCCCATATGTGGTGGTAAACTGCTGTTGGGGCACATGGCAGGACTCAAAACAGAAGGAGCGCCATATGGATTTTGCAGAACAGATTTTGATGGATTGGTTTGCGGGTGCCATTGATTTTTTATTTTTTGAGTTATTGTCTTATGTGGGGGCTCATTTTTTGCGGGACGAGATGACGGTTTGATTGGTACCATTTTGGGGTACATAAGACTTTTTGATCGCTTGGTATTACAGTTTTTGTGAGTCAAGGTGAAAACAAATAGCTGTTTTGGCATGGTTTTTTAAAAAATTTTTTTACAACATTCACCTGGGGGGCTATCTCATGTAATATTTTTATAGAGCAGGTTGTTACGGACGCGCCGATACCCAATATGTCTAACTTTTTTATTTTTGGAACGTTTTACACATTAGATGCATTTTAGAACAGAATAAAATCTTTTTTTGTGTTGCCATTTTCAAAGAGCCATATTTTTTTAAGTTTTCAGGCGATTGTCTCAGGTAGGGTATCGTTTTTGCAGGACAAGATGACGGTTTGATTGGTACCATTTTGGGGTAAATACACCTTTTTGATCGCCTGCTATTACACTTTTTGTGAGGCAAGAGGGAAAAATATGGTTGTTTTGGCATAGTTTTTATTTTTTATTTTTTGCACCATTCACCCGGGGGGCCATCTCATGTAATATTTTTATAGAGCAGGTTGTTACGGACGCGACGATACCCAATATGTCTGACTTTTTAATTTTTGGATAGTTTTACACATTAGATTTATTTTTTGAACAGAATAAAATCATTATTTTGTGTTGCCATTTTCAAAGAGCAATATTTTTTTCAGTTTTCAGGCGATTGTCTCAGGTAGGGTATCGTTTTTGCAGGACAAGATGACGGTTTGATTGGTACCATTTTGGGGCAAATATGCCTTTTTGATCGCCTGCTATTACACTTTTTGTGAGGCAAAAGGGAAAAAATGTCTGTTTTGGCTTAGTTTTTTAAAAACTATTTTTACAGCATTCGCCTGGGGGGCCATCTCATGCAATATTTTTATAGAGCAGGTTGTTATGGACGCGGCGATACCCAATATGTGTATAATTTTTATTTTTGGAAAGTTTTACACATTAGATACATTTTTGAACAAAATAAAATATTTTTTGTGTTGCCATTTTCTGAGAGCCATATTTTTTTATTTTTCAGGCGATTGTCTTAGGTAGGGTCTCATTTTTTGCGGGACAAGATGACGGTTTGATTGGTACCATTTTGGGGTACATACGCTTTTTTGATCACCTGCTATTACACTTTTTGTAAGGGAAGGTGACCAAAAAATGTCTATTTTGGCACAGTTTTTTTTTTTTTTTTTTTACTGCGTGCACCTGATGGGGTGGATCATGTGCTATTTTTATAGAGCCGGTCGATACGGACGCGGCGATACCTAATATGTCTATTTTATTTTTTTTTCACTATTTTTTACAATTTTTTTTTATATTATTTTGTAAAAATGACGTTTTTCTTTTTTTGGAGAACTTGAAACTTTTTTTTGTAAAACTTTATTTTTTTCACTTTTTTTTACTTTCTTATTTTACACTTTTTATTCACTTTTGGGAGTCTGATCCCCTTACAATGCATTACAATACTTCTGTATTGTAATGCATTGGCTGGAAGTGTATTACTCAATGTAATACACTTCCAGCACACTGCCTGTGAGATCCAGGGGGCTGGATCTCACAGGCTTCCGTAGATAGCAGCCGGATGCCTAAGGAAGGCATCCGGCTGCTATCTCAGCCATCGGGTCCCCGTCACAGCAGCGCGGGGACCCGATGGCAACCCCTTCCGACCGCCCGCATCGCATGTGCCGCGGTCAGCGCTGACCGCGGCACATGAAGGGTTAATGCGCCGGCATCGGTGTTTTCACCGATGCTGGCGCATTCCTCAGGGGTCCGGCACCTGGGCACAGCCGGACCCCCGACTCTGATCGGGCGGGCGCAGCTCCTGCACCCGCCCGATCAGCGCTCAGTAATAGTACGGCGCTGGGCGTCTAGCACCTTGCCGCAGCGCCGTACTATTACGGCGCTGGTCGCCAAGGGGTTAAAGTAATTTTCTGTATTTATCAAAGTGGACATATTTGGAAAATGGCATTAGTTTTGTAAAACTGCAGTTATAACTAGAGATGAGCGAATATATTCGTAAAGATTCGTTATCCGCACGGATATTTGCGTACTCGTAAGTATTTGTTACTCGGCCGAGTAGCATGTGAAATTTGTGTTTTTTTTAAACTCCTCCCTGCATGTTTAGCGCCTATTTCTTAGCCAATAAACATGTAGGGAAGCCTGGGGGACCTCCTGCCATGACCTACTACCTTTTCTACGTGTCTAGGAGTTATTGGCTGCCTGCATCAGGTTACGTGCTATTATATATATGCGTACGCCTGGGGCTCGGATCACACACCTTGTGGTTTTAGGAGAGGGAAAGAGTGTGCGTGTGATAGGGATAGCGAAAGCGTACGAAATAGGAGAATATTCGTTTCTACTAGGCTGATTGCAGAAGGGCACTTCTGTAGCTGGATTGTAGTCTATAAAGAGACTTTTTGGGACACAAATGCAGTTCCCTGCCTAGTAGAAACGACCCTACAGATACAGAATACCCTCCAGTGTTGCTTGCTGTAATCTGTGCAGTATATCATACATAAAGCTGATATGTACATTAGTATAGTGTGTATACTGTGGTGCGTATTGTGCGTGCATAACAGCATTTTGTGCACAAGTGTGCAAGCTAACTTCATACATCCTTTACTTATATAGACGTGTATATATATATATATATATATATATATATATATATATATAAAGAATGGAGAACACCAGGGGCAAGGGTAAAGGTGGTAGAGGTGGGAGACGTGAGCATGGAACTGGTGTGGTGGGCAGAGGCGGTGCACGTGGTAGTGTGCAGGGTGACACTGTGCCTGCTGCTGTGGGAGCAGTTGAAAGACGCCAATTCAAGATGCCTGCTTTTCTGCAAAAGCTTGCAGGGCCGCAGGGTACACCTTTGACCAACCCACAAGAGAATATGCTGAAATGGATGGTGGAGAGCGCATCCAGCTATATGTCCACTGCCCCGTCTTCCAGTCAGTCCACTCATGACAGCCAGGGGAGTGGACCTGTCCATCCTCCACCTCCCCCTCCTTCTCCCCAGCCTGGATCCTCCACGGTCCAATCTCATGTGGAGACTTACTCACTGGAACTCTACAGTGAACCCTTCCCTGATGTGCTACCAGAGGAGATTCGCAAGAGTTGGTGCAGTCTCAGGGTGATGAGGGTGGGGATTTACCTGTGGCATCTGAAGAGGTGGTGGACGATGACGAGACACAGGTGTCAGGGGGTGAGGTAGTTGGCAGGGAAGTAAGTCAGAGTGGGGACTCTGAGGAAGAGCTGGGTGATGATGAGGGGACAGATACGACTTGGGTGGATCAGGCACAGGAAGAAAGCGGTTCTGAGTGTGAGGCAACATCAGCACCACAACCGGTTGGGAGAGGCAGTGGGCTGGGCAGAGGGAGAAGCAGGGCCTAAGCTACTACTTCCCCAAATGTTCCCCGGGGTCAAGCTCCAGTGCGCAAAGCTCGATACTCTGTAGTTTGGGAGTATTTTATGGATGAAGAGGGCGATCGACTGGTAGTGGTGTGCAAACTGTGCCACACCAAGATTAGCAGGGGAGTCAACAAAAAGAACCTGACCACAAGTAGCATGCGCAAGTATTTGGAGAAAAAACACCCCACTAAGTGGTTGGCACTCCAGTCAGCTGGTGACGGTGACACTGCTGCTTCAGCCCCTGTGACACATGCTGTCGGTGACCTAGTAGCCCCCGGTCGGGACGCTCCAGCCTCCAGCCTTGCAAGGACCCCTGCAACTCCATATCCCTCCCCCGCCTCCACTCATGTGTCCCAGCACAGTGTTCAATTGTCACTACAGCAGACCTTTGACCGCAAGCGCAAGTACACAGCCGTCCACCCCCATGCACAAGCCTTAAACGTGCAGATCAGTAAACTGCTAAGCCTGGAGATGTTGCCGTATAGGCTTGTGGAAACGGAAGGTTTCCACAACCTCATGGAGGTGGCAGCCCCCCGTTACTTGGTCCCCAGCTACCACGTTGCCATCCCCACCCTACACCGCCACATGTCGGATAACATCATCCATGCCCTCAGCAACGCGGTTTGTGGGAAGGTCCACCTAACCACAGACACGTGGATAAGTACCGGTGGGCACATCTCCCTCACAGCACATTGGGTGAACCTGGTGGAGGCTGGGACCGAGTCTGACCGTGGCCCTGCTCATGTGCTACCCACACCCAGAATTGCCGGACCAACTTTGGTGTCTGTTTCACCCGAACATTACGCCTCTTCCTCCAACCACCCCCCCCCCACCTTCACCTCCCCTCCTCCAAAACAGTATTGATGGCCACATCACGGAGAGTCAGTAGCTCAATGCGCAGCAGCACAGCGGTGGGGAAGCGTCAGCAGGCCGTGCTGAAACTGCTTAGCTTGGGTGACAAGAGGCATACGGCTCAAGAGCTGTTAGAGGGCATCAGGGGGGAGACGACTGTGTGGCTTGCGCCACAGAACCTGCAACCAGGTCTGGTTGTTTGTGACAATGGGCGTAACCTGGTGGCGGCTCTGAAACTTGGTGGACTCACACACTAAACATAGTGGTCCAGCGGTTTCTTAAGACCTACCCCGAGCTTGCTGTGCTGCTCACTAAAGTGCGCCGCATCTGTGCACATTTTAGTAAGTCCACCACAGATGCTGCCACACTCAGGACAGTGCAACAGCGGTTACAACTCCCTGTTCACCGGCTGCTGTGTGACGTTCCCACACGATGGAATTCAACATTGCAAATAATAGCCAAGGTGTACCAGCAGCGAAGGGCAATAGTAGACTGCCAGCTGACAGCTTCCCAGAGAGGTGGTAGTCATGCCAGTCAGCTTCCTCAGGTGTATAATGAGGAGTGTACATGGATGGCTGGCATCTACCAGGTCTTAGGCCCCTTTGAGAAGGCAACATATATGGTTAGCGGCGATGCGGACATCATCAGCGTCACCATCCCGCTGCTGTGTCTCATCCAAAAATCCTTAAAGAACTTAATATCAGAGGATTTAGGCATGTCACAGGAGATGGGGGAAGACAGTCCATTGTTTGTCAGCCAGAGCACCCTCACATCAGTTTCGCAGAGTGAATTACAGGAGGAGGAGGTAGAGGAGGAGGAGACTCTAGGCCACACTGCAGGGGGAGATTTGATGACAGCAGTTCACCGGGTATGGGCTGAGGAGGAGGAATTGGAGGTGGAGGTAGAGAAGGAGGAGGAGATGGATAGTCAGTCGATTGAGGAGAGGGAAGTGTTGCGCTGTGGGACTGTACCTCACATGGCTGACTTTATGTTAGGCTGCCTTTGTCACGATCCTCACGTGAAGACCATTCTGGCCACCAATGATTACTCAGTGTACACCCTCCTAGACCCACGGTGTAAGGACAATTTCCCCACTCTAATTCCTGTGGAGGAAAGGACTACAAGGGTCAATTCATACCACAAGGCCCTGGTGCAAAAAATGCTACAAGCATTTCCATCTGACACCGCTAGCAACAGGGGACGGACTGCAGTGGGCCAAGTAGTAGGGGAGAGGAGGGGAAAGGCAGCATGTCCAGCAAGGGCAGGGGTACACTGGGTCAGGCCTTTTCCAAGTTTATGTCACCCCAGCCAGAGTTTACCACCTGTCCACAGGTTAGGCACAGTAGGTCGGGACTGTACCACAAGATGGTGAGGGAGTATGTCGCAGACCAGCGTCCTGCTCGATGACTCCACGCCATACAATTATTTTCCTGTCCAAGCTGGACAAATGGCCTGAATTGGTGCAGTACGCCTTAGAGGTGCTGGCCTGCCCTGCCGCTAGGGTACTGTCGGAATGGGTCTTTAGTGCTGCTGGGGGAATAATCACCGAAAAACGGACCCGCCTGTCGACTGACAGCGCCGACAGGCTGATGTTCATCAAGATGAACAAGTCGTGGATATCCCCCCACTTCTCTTCCCCACCGCAGGATAGCAGCTGAAGTCCATAAGAGCCCTTGTATCCTCCTCCTCTTGCTCCTCCTCCTCCTGCTCTATCACAGTTGCTGACGACACAATTTTTAAGGAAGGCCAACAGGCTCTCTAAATTCAATACTTACGGAGGGCCAAAAGGCTCTCTAAACTCAAATTTTTGCGGAGGGCCAACAGCCTCTCTAAACTCAATTTTTACCCAGTGCAAACAGCCTCTCTAACCAAAATTTTTAAGGAAGGCCAACAGCCTCTCTAAACTCAATTTTTACCCAGGGCAAACAGCCTCTCTAACCAAATTTTTTTAAGTAAGGCCAACAGCCTCTCTAAACTCAATTTTTACGGAAGGTCAACAGGCTCTCTACACATAATCTTTACATCGGGGCACAAAAGGCCTGTTTCATCCTGAGGCCATTTTAGTGGCTATTTAAAATTGTAGTTTTCCGGTGTTTTACCTACTATCTCTATTTCTGCCTGAGGTCCAAGTACTACTGGCTTTTGAAAATTTTCCTCCTCCTCCTCCTCTGCTGCGCCTACTGTATCTCCCCAAAAAACTTCTTTCTGAGGCCCAACTACTGTGGTACTGGACTGATCCAGGTGCAAGTGACCAGACCTCAGCATGTCAGCATTGATCACTGGGTCAGTCCACTACCAGTGTCCGCCACCTTACAGCAGCCATTCACATCCTGTCACCCAGCTTTCCCATGTATGCTGTAAAATCTGACTTGATCTAAACATAAGTGATAAATGCTGACACACATGACTATTAACTTCTATTAGAAGAAAGTTGAGTGATAGCTTCTCTATGCTTGCAAGTGGTAATGGTTTCACTGTCTTGAATTCATACGCAATAGAGTATATTATACGTAGCAATAGCGTACGCTTTATCGGACAAGGTCCTGTCGCTCCTTGCACTGTCTCTGCCTGCTCCATGCATGCTGCCCCTGGTGTTCCTTATCCATTTCCGTGGTGTTTCCATCACTTTCAGAGGTTTTCAGGTGTTTAGGCAACCTTGGCTGCGAAGAACTTGGGTCCCCTGCAAAAATGCTCGTATCTCCCATTGACTGCAATAGGGTTCGTTATTCGGAACGAATATACAAACTTTTGGGAAAGTTTGTACCAAGTACCGAGCACACGAGCATTTTAATATTTGCTCATCTCTAGTTATAACCAGTTGATTCCTCCAGTTTTTAAAAAACTATTTATGTCAGGAACTGCATTTATCAGAATTTGAACTCCCCTGTTGTACTTTGCAGCCTTTACCACTCTTCTATAGAGCATTTTGCTTTTAATTTTGCCCAGATGGGTGTTTTATGCATCCATGATCTCTGCTACTAGTAATGTGTTTGTAGATTGTAAATGCCATGTGGCCAATCACAGTAATAGCTGCTTTTCAGTTATCCAGAGCTGATATCTTGCTGAACCTGTGCGCTTTACCTAATATTTGTACTTAGCCTACATCCTGACACCAAATATTAGTGGGAAATTGAGTCCTGAGTTTCTCTTCTGTAGCCTAAGTCTGAATGGATATCCTGAACCTTCTATAGTTTTTATCTTGAGACCTGGAGTTGGGCCTCTATTTTGATCCTTGTATAAACTACCCTGTGACCTACATATAATGTCCTTCACTTAGATATTCCTGCTACAAGCTCTACTGTTTCTGTTGTTAAACTATAATATGTCAATTCCAGGTCTGGAAGTATGGCTACCATATTACAAACACAGTCGTAACTCTGCTGTTCTGTTGTGGCTAACTTTGCATTAAATTTGACATAGTGTGAACTATGCCATTTGGCTCACTTGATGGTTTCCAGATATGAGAACCTATATCATTACAATCTTCCAGAATATCTAATGAAAATGGCCCATATCTTTCGCACTCAAAGTATTACTGTTCTGAGGTCAACAAAGGCTAACTTTACCTCATAAGGCATACTGCAACTGAACGCCAGGCACTAATTTGTAAAGATATACATGGTTTTTCCTGTAGTAATCAGTGTTGGGGGAGGAAGAAGACAGAAGATTCCTTATGCATATCAGGACTGTTTGCTTGCTTGCTATATTTTAAACATCTCTAGAGCTGGAGCTGTTCAATACAATATTTAAGCGAAATGGCTGAGGAAATATAAGAAAGTGATCCAGAGTCTTTTTAAGGAGGTCTATCACTGCCTTAGGGCAGCAAAAATGGTGACAGGTTCCCTTTTAGAACAATATTGGACACAGTTCAGTCAATCAATTGTATGAAGGACGGCAAAAATTTTAAAATGATTTCAACTTTAAATTTTTGAGTGCTGTCAGCTTTAGGGATTACACACGTCTATACAGTATTTCAGCACTAGTATAACCTCATAAATGTAGGGAGCTGTAATGTGGCACCCTATGTACCTATGTATGTCTCTGATTTCATATAGAGTTTTTTTTTATTTCATAGAGATCTGATAAAAAAAATATTGTGGTACACTTCATGACATATCACATTACAGAAGTGTTCAACTAGAATAATACAGATTTTGAATGCAAATGTTCTAAGATGAGTCTAATAAAACTTTGTACCCTTTGAAAAAGATTTGAGGTAATGTTTTCTCAAGAGAGATTCAGTACCTATACCAGTATGAATTTAATTCAAAGCTATAAAAAAAGAAAGAGGGTACTAAAGGAATCTTGGTACAGTATGTGTCCTAGGATTATAAGTGCATAAGAATGGATATTAGTCATCTCATGTCTTGACAAATAACAAAGATCTGCAATTCTGACATAATTTTGACCATAATTTACTCTCTTTACAACCTACTGCACTGAAGAAAAAAAAAATCTCATAAATTAAGTGAATTGTCTGTAAACATGGCATCAGTGATAAGAGATCCATTCCAATCCATCCCATTATCAAGTCAATAGCAAAGCGCACAGTACACATCTGATGATTTCAGGTCAATGAGAAGATTGAGATACTAAGTGAAGACAATTTATAGCCCCTTTCTGCCAGATGATGACACGGCCAACTTCACATTATAGAAATGATTTATTCACCTCCATGTCAAGCATACCGTGCACCAGCCACAACCTGACAGAAATTCACAATAATTAAACTACACAGTTTCCAATGTTGACTATGAGAGGAGCCAACAGTTGGAAATTTACTTTGAGATGAATCTCTATTTTTCTATCTGTGTTTAAGAGTCTTGGGCCTGCCATAAACATTAGTTAGCTCTTGAATAACAGATATCTCTCCCAACCTCCATGAAGACATGACCATTCTGGTAATGGCTAATGTCAGGGATAAGCAACCCTAGGCACTCCAGCTGTTGTGAAACTACAACTCCCACAGAGGTGAAAGAATCATTCTGGGAGTTGTAGTTTCAGATCTTCTGGAGTGCCAGAGGTTGATGAATCCAGGTTTATCTCCTCCAGAGCAAAAGAAGTTGAAACCTGAATTACATTGGGGAGATTCGGACGCCCCCCATACAGACTAGATGGTTGAATGATTGTACTGAAATCAGAGAGTTTGACATTTATCTAATGTGTATGGTCAGCTTTGATGGCACTGTATAAGCAGTATTTGATTAATAGAGTCCCCAGCTGGTTTACAAAAGGTGGAGACTGGAGAGTCATATTATATACCTGACTGGCTGGAACGGAAAATAAAAAGGAAGATTCATTTGGCAAGTAATTAATCTGTCATAAGAGAAAATTTATCTGCAATTGGCCAAAATATCATTTTAGGATCTTTAGTAAATACTATAAGTAACTTGATGAATATGGCGCCACTGAGAAAGCTAGCATAATTGGGAAATAGATCCCTTAGTGTTTTAGAAACCATTAGTAAGGTAACTTTCTATGCTATGTTCAATGGAATGTTTCAAGACACCTAAATCAAACACAATAAAGTCATTGTGAAGACTGCCTCATTTTTCATTAGGTCATCAATTTGGACCATAACACAGTATAACACATGATACCCAACATGCTCAATTTCAGGCTTATAAAAAAATGATTGTAATGGGATGAATTGAAACTGATTTAAAAAAACAAAACTTTTTCATTGGTATTTCTCAATAGGTCAATAGGTCTGAACCTAAACTTAAAATATATATTCTTGAAATTGAAAGCAATTGACAGATTAATTTACTGCCCTATATGAAAGTAGGATATGATGGTAGGAGAAGCAGCTGTTCTGAGGAGCAGGAGTTCTGCGGGGACTCCTCATAGAGACATTGAGAGTCCTGTTTATCCGACCCACACATGATGATTGACAGCTTTCCTTGTATCAGTATATGTACACAGAATGGTCAGTGTTAGCAGGACTCTCAATGTCTCTACTAGGAGTTCTCTGAGAAATACTGCTACAATCAACCTATATCTCACAAGGTTAAGCTTCTTTCCCTCCATTCGCTACCCCACCCCCACCCCAGTGACTCGAAAACTATTTTTGCCACAGATGGAACCTTTATGTTCTTTTATGGTGCCCCTGTACAGTGCCATATAACTGTTACAATTATGTACAATCCTCTCCATGCCTCCATATGTAATCCGAGGCCTATTAGATATACAGTAGGACCTCAATAACTTTTGTGGTGCCATTAGCCATATTATGACTTTGTACTGTAGAACCTCTAATATGATATTGTACATGAGCTCTTAATCAGAAGAAGTAGGAAGAAAACTACAAAAAAAATCTCACTCCACATGACCGAAATACACCCTGCAAAAATCTTATGTGTATTTTCTCCATGGAATCTATCTAATACTAGCAGAAGGACCCGACTTCACACGGGTATATTTCATCTATTTCATATAATGCATGTATGTGTGTTGTTAAAAGATATCGACAGTATCACCAATAACAGTGACTTCTACAGCACCCTGCTTCCTTAACAGCACCCCCATAACAGTGACCTCTACAGTACCCCACCCCTTAACAGTTAACGCCACAGCCACCTACCCCTTAACATTGACCCCCCCACAGTGCCTCGCCTCCTTAAAATAGGACCTCCATAGCAGCCCATCCCCTTAACTTTGACCTTCACAGCAGCCCGCCTCTTTAAAAGTGAGTTTCACAGCACCCTAAGCACTCTCTTGACAGTGACCTCCTCAGGGGCCTGCCCCTTAACACTGCCCTCCATAGGGGGCCATCTCCTTATCTGTGACCTCCACTGTTCTTTGCCCCTTTAACAGAGACCTCCACAGCACCCCATTCCCATAACAGTAACCTCCACAGTACCCCGCTCCCTTAACAGTGACCTCACAGTACCCCGCTCCTTTAACAGTGATCTCACAGTACCCTGCTACCTTAACAGTGACGTCCACAACATCTTCCCCTTTAATTGTGGCCCCTGCCTTCTTAACAGTGACCTCCACAGTGCCCGTCCCTTTAACAGTGACCTTCACAGCGGTCTGCCCCCTTAACAGTAACATCCACAGTGAATGCCCCCTTTAACAGTGACCTCCACAGTAGCTGCCCCTTTAAGAGTGGCCCCTGCCCCCTTAACAGTGGCCTCCACAGCGCCCTGCCCCTTTAAGGCTATTGCTACACGATGATGTGTCGTGAAACATTTTGTCGCACCAATGTCGCGCAACAATTTTTATAATGATAGGCTATAGTGTCGCACTGCGACATGCTGTGACATGTAGCAGTGCAACACTATAGACTATCATTCTAAAAATTGTTGCACGACATTGGTGCGACATCAATGTCGCGTGGCACATGTAGCAGTTTAGTTGTGCCCTATGTGTTCTGCGACTTATTGTCGTCGTGTAACCCAAGCTTAAAGCTGACCTACAGCAGGGAAGGAAAATGGCTGGGTTGTTATGTAAACCTGGAGTAAAACTTTAGATATGTGTGTAAGACGCAGGCTGCGCCAAGGCCTGTGGGAGGTAAGCACTGAATTGTGTTTGTAGCTATTTACCTGAGCTCTTCAGCTGGCTGCTAATTACCTGGCTGGGTTGTTATGGAAACCTGCAGCAAAGCTGTGTGTATTTTCAGACTAAGGACCTGCGAGCTTCTATTGGCTGATAAGGGACATGTGACCGTGTGTATGGCAGTTGGGATTTGAAGAGAGAGACTTCCAGGCTAATATTGGCTAATGCAGGTTATTTTTTGGGAATATCTCGAGAGCTGAGACCCGGTCTAAAACCTTCCCAAACACCTAATGTACCTGTGTGCCGAATTTAGTGAAGATCGGTCAAGTAGTTTGGTCGCCCATAAAGAACAGACAGACAGAAATTCATTTTTAGATATATATAAGAGACTAGCAGAAGGACCCGGCTTTGCACGGGTATATTTCATCTATTTCATTTAATGTTTGTGTGTGTTGTTGCAGAGAGAAAGTCTGCAGCTGACAGAAGTTGATTTTTACCTTCATTTTTTCAATCCCCATTGGCTGCGGACCTGACTGGGTCGAGGCGTGGCTTAGCAAGACCTGGGGCAGGGGTTTTAATTCCATCTTTGTAGAGTGGCCTGAATTACAGGTCGATCCCATGATAATTTATGAGGAAACACAGTGGGTAGTAGAGATGAGCGAATCTATTCGCCGCTTCGTAAATTTGTATCGAATCTTCCATTTTTTCTACTCCGAAGCAAATCCGGATTTTGTAAGATTCACTTCGTATTATTCGTAAATGTTCTTTAAATTTTGAACGCTAATGCTACGTACGCAATGTATGCAATGTACGTATTCTTCTCCCCGAGAAGTGGGAAAATGACGATACGCCTCCTCAAGAGTGGGAAGATGAAGATACGTCCCCCTCAGAAGCGGGAAAAACCAGTGAAGACTCCTCCCTTATTACTCCGCTTTCCTCTCCAGTTCAAGCCAGCGCTGAACAAGATCCAGCCAGAGTCAGATCACAGCAAACAGCATGGCGAAAGAACTGCGACCCAAGTGGGGAGAGATGGTCTTTGGGGACGAGTATCCCGAACCACCGCCCGCTCCAGATATCAGAGCGGAACAACTGTGCAAGAGAGTCTAACCGGCTCCTGACTCCATATTCGCCTTGCCGGCTGGTGTGGCTAGTGGGGCGGAGGTGGCTGGAGCGTCCACTTTGTGGTGGAGGACTGGGTCATCCAAGTACTGGACCATCCAAGACCAGGAGACCCTACACTGGAGCGGAGAAAGGAAACCGTCCTATGGTTTTCAGTGGAGCGAGGCTCTGGCTTCCTGGCGGATGACGAGGACGGCAAGGAGTACTTTGTGGGCCGCAGGTCAGTGAAACGGCCGTACCTGCCCCAACCCCGTCACAGCCTGTACGTGGGGGATCAGGTGAAGTACACCCCCATGGCAGCCCTGAAAGGCCCCTTCGCTACTGGGGTAACGTTATTATCAAAGCCCCTGGTACCTGCATCATCACCTGAAGTTTGGCCCGCAGGAACCACCAGGCGAAGTGCACTGCCTTCAGGAGTCACCAGATGGCACCCTCAACTTCAGGGAGAAGCCATAGCCACAGCCGGAGCCTCTGATCCTTGGACTGCCACCACCGCCACCATCACAGTCCTTTCAGCTGGAACAGCTGACGACTTTGTCGTTTACCTTCCAGTCTACGGTGATACACCAGTACCAACTACCCTGGAAGATGAAGCCAACAGCAGCCAGGGGAGCTGGGGCTTCTTCGCTGGGTGCAACCTTGCCTCAACCGCTGCAGCCAGAAGTCCTTACCCCTGCTGTCCTGGCAGGAGATTCCGGAAAAAGAAAGGCGCAAGTGGCTGCAGCACTCACCAGCGTGACCACCACCCGGACCTGGTCAAGTCCGACTTCTGGAACAAGAGGGCAGTGGAGTTCCACCACGGCAGCGAGCTTGGCCTACAGGAGGCAGGAGCATCCTCAGATGTCTTTCAGCAGTAGCTCAAGCGAGGAGGACTTCAGATCCCTCATCTAAGGAACCCTACTACTGGCTGATTGAAAGGAACTTCAGGAGGACCTATGGGAGCCACACCATGGACTGCACCTGACGCGTGAGAGCTAGTTGGCACTTTTTTGTTTAGTTTGTATTGCCCCCGTTTGACTCTCACCCAGATGGACATTTGCGCCTAAGCGCGCCTATTTTCCTCCCCCCCTTCTCAGGTTATTTGGGAGCCCCCTTTGCAAAGAGGGTTCTCTATTTGCTGCTATTTTATATTATCCATGTGGATTGCACGTTACCTGTTTGGATTACAAAATTTGCTCACGTGGATTACAATTGAATTTTGGACTGTGTTCCAGTGTTTTATTATGTCAAGTAGCCACAACTCGAGGAGAGACTCAAACGTATATCTGAGCCTTTTATGCTTGCAAATGTGAAATTGCACTAAAATGTTTGCATAATTGTCTTTGCTGTATTTTAGCATGTTTTTGCAGGTTCAGCAACGTTCAAGCACTTTAACCCATTGTGTGTATTCTTTTTCAGGTACTGCAATGTGTCCTATTATGCACTTATTGTACGGTGTTTTTTAGTGAATTATGCACTTAGCCAGATAGCTAGCACCTTACTTTTCTACCTCATATGGACTGCCTCTAAAGACTGTACGCCGCGGTCTAGCCTCGTGCGTATGACGCAATCACGAGTCAATAGCACGCTAAGGATTCGTACGTACTTTGTACGTTAATACTTACGTATTACGTACTTTTAACAAAGCTGACTGCATGTTCGTAATTTGTGTAGGAATGTTCACAAAACAATGATTATTTTTTAACGCAAATTCGACCATATAAATTCATATTAAGAACGAATCTTGTCAGAAATTTGTTGGTTATTCGCCGAAGCGAATTTTGGATGATTCGCTCATCTCTAGTGGGTAGCAGTGGAAGAAAACATCTTTAATTACTACTGAACGGTCTTAGTATAAAATTACTGTAAAACATAAGTTATATTTATGGTAACCAGAATACCCCCTTTAACAGTGTCATCCACAGCGCTCTGCCCCTTTAAAGCAGTAAAGAGAAATGGCTGGGTTGTTATGGAAACCTGCACTAAACCTGTGTGTGTCTGTGGAGAGTATGGCAGTTGGGATTTGAAGAGAAAGGCTCCCAGGCTAATATTGGCTAATGCAGGTTATATTTTGGGAATATCTTGGGAACGGTACGTCCTAGAGAGCTGAGACCCGATATACCTGTGTGCCGAATTTGGTGAAAATCGGTCCAGAAGTTTGGATGCGCATAAAGAACAGACAGACTTACAGAAACTCATTTTTATAATATAAGGAGATATAAAGCTGAGTGTATGTATGTATGTATGTCCGCTAAAGGAATCCGCACCGTCGTAGCTACAATCACAAAATTTGGCACACAGGTACATCAGGTGCCCGGGTAGGTTTTAGACCAGGTCTCAGCTCTCCAGGACGTACCATTCCTGAGAAATTCCCCAAAAATGCATTAGCCAATAGAAGCCTGGTCACATGACCCTTATCAGCCAATAGAAGCTTGCAAGCCCTTAGCATCCACATACAAACAGTTTCACACCAGGTTTCCATAACAACCCAGCCAGTTTTCTTCACTGATGTAGGCAGGGCGCTAGAGATGACACTGTTAAAGGGGTATTCCGGTTACCATAAATATAACTTATGTTTTAGACTAATTCATCATCAATCATTACCTAATATAATGTAAGTTTCACATATTTACCGTTCAGTAGTAATAAAAGATGTTTTCTTCCACTGCTACCCACTGTGTTTCCTCATAATTTACCAAGGCATCGACCTATAATTCAGGCTACCTTCAAAAAAAGGACTTAAAAGCCCCGCCCCAGGTCCTGCAAATCCACTTCCCTGACCCGATCAGGCCACGCTCCCTCTCACTCCACAGCCGACAGGGATTGCAAAAATGAAGGTAACAATCAACTTCTGTCAGCTGCAGGGGTGGGAGGGTGGTTGACTTTCTTCCTGCAGCTCATGACCAGACTGCACAGTGCTGCCGTATGAGTGTGAGCTGTTCAAAAGAACATCCCTGTGTCCATCCAGGCCCTGCCTGTTCGGCCTAAAAACGGACCTCTGGCCACCCTAGGGGCAGGTTGCTGTGGAGGTCACAGTTAAAGGGGAGAGTGCCGTGGATGTTATTGTTAAGGGAGGAGGGGACTGTGGAGGCCACTATTAAAGGGGCAGCGGAGTACTGTGAGTTCACTGTTAAGGGAGCGGGGTACTGTGACAGTCACTGTTAAAGGGGCAGTCGCTGTGGAGGTCTCTGTCAAGGGGGCCAGGAATGGTAGAGGTCAGTTAAGAGGACTGTAACCTATGGTCAGTGTTAAGGGGTGAGTGCTGTAGAGGTCACTTAACGGGGCGGGCCCCTGTGGAGGTCACTGTCAAGGGGGTGAGATGCTGTGGAACTCACTGTTAAAGGTGCAGGCTGCTGTGAAGGTCAAAGTTAAGGAGGTGGGCTGCTGTGGAGGTCCCATTTTAAGGAGACGGTGCACTGTGGGGGGGCGATGTTAAAGGGGTGGAGGTTGTGTAGGTCACTGTTAAGGAGGCGCGGTGCTGTAGAGGTCACTCTCTATATCTTTTAACGACACACACATAAACATTAAATGAAACAGATGAAATATACCCGGGTCCTTCAGCTAGTAGTTTATATTTGGCATTCTATAGGGCTAATACTCATGTTACTACCAAGCAGACTCTTCATAGCAGTTTCCATGCAGAAACCAAGCAAAGAATGGACATGTTAATTCTATTTTCTCAGTACCTACATTTCAAATTCATTCATAAAAAAAATGTCATATGAAGTACAGAGCAGATTCGCAATAAAAAATGATGAGGTGCAGAAAATACGTCAAGCTCCTTGTCAGAAGTCAATCTTGTGAACATGTCCTAAGACCTGAAAAGAGTGTAATATGATGAACGAACTGAAAAAAGTGCTGTTCCAAAATGCATTGTGCAAAGATATACAGCCCCATTTCTCTTTTATAAATCTTTTGTCAGATGCTTATTATTATTATTATTATTATTATTATTATTAATTGTTTTTAGTAGTATTGTCTGCAGAATCAGAATACAGTATAAAAGCTTATGAGTCTTAATTGTTTTGAAACCGTGGTCTGTTACATTAGCACATAAAGAGTTAAGCCCAATCTACAAAGCACACAATCAATCTCCAGGAAAGCCGGTGCACAGTGATTATATTAATCCAGGCCTCAGAGGGTTGATGAGTGGATTCTGGATTTATATAATCACTCTGTTACTGATGTCTCAATAAGGTCCAGAAACCTGCAGGCACGCTTCTCGTGTGCTATGGTTCACAAATGGATAAGTACACATGTTATTAAAACAATTAGGCTTGTAATACCTGTTTAACATTACACATTCTAAAAGCGACCGTGCATCGCACTCTGGAAATCCGCTCCTTCGGCTACAGAAGTTACATTCCCTCAAGCCCACCCAGGGGACGCCAGCTGATAAGGATGGCTCTCAAGGGGAGCCTTAAAGGGATTCTGTCACCTAGTTTAAGCCTATAGAGCTGAGGACATGGGCTGCTAGATGGCCACTAGCCCGTCCACAATATACTTTTCTCATTGCTTTGTGTGTCTTTGTTTAGTCAAAAAAACGATTTTATTCATATGCTAATAGGGGTTATAAGGAGCCCAAGGGGCGGTTACCAATGTTCCTGGATCCCAGCCGTGCCCACTGTGAAGGAGCCCAGCACCGCCCCGCATCCTCTCATCTCCTCCTTGCTCCCCCGACTTCACGCATTCAGAGCGCTGTAATCTCGCGTGAGCCATCTCGCGCATGCGCAGTTCGTTCCCTGATGCTGATGCCAGCACAGGGAAGGAACAGTTTACCAGAACTCACAAGCGGCATACTCGCGCATGCGCGAGATTACGGCGCTTTGAATGCGTGAAGTCGGGGGAGCAAGGAGGAGATGAGAGGATGCGGGGCGGTGCTGGGCTCCTTCACAGTGGGCACGGCTGGGATCCAGGAACATTGGTAACCGCCCCTTGGGCTCCTTATAACCCCTATTAGCATATGAATAAAATAGTTTTTTTGACTAAACAAAGATACACAAATCAATGAGAAAAGTATATTGTGGACGGGCTAGTGGCCATCTAGCAGCCCATGTCCTCAGCTCTATAGGCTTAAACTAGGTGACAGAATCCCTTTAAAGTTTGTTTCTCTGCTCCTAATTAAAGTAATCCTAGGATTTTACGTGCATGGAAGAAACAACACTGACACCTGGTAGGGTCAAAGAGGTTCTTGTTTTTTAGAGGAGGGCACAAAGGTTATATACCCCAGGGAGGGGTGAATCCTCTCCTGAGGGTTAGAATATATTTTATTGGTTAGTAATGCAAAATAAAGTTTCACTTCTGCGCTTCTAGTCTAGCTAAAGAATGTAAACTATAGATAAGAGCAGGAGTGGTCCCGGAGCCGACACCATCTTGTAATGGCTTCACGTCTTCAGTCTTCATATCCATAACATAATCAACAGATTATATATATATATATATATATATATATATATATATATATATATACAGTATATACAGTGCCTTGCGAAAGTATTCGGCCCCCTGGAACTTTTCAACCTTTTGCCACATTTTAGGCTTCAAACAAAAAGATATAACATTTAAAATTTTTGGTGAAGAATCAACAACAAGTGGGTCACAATTGTGAAGTGGAACAAAATTTATTGGATCATTTAAACTTTTTTTGTAATAATAAAACTGAAAAATTTAAAATTTTATATCTTTTTGTTTGAAGCATGAAATGTGGCAAAAGGTTGAAAAGTTCCAGGAGGCCGAATACTTTCGCAAGGCACTGTAACACACATAAATTATAATGCTTCCATACGTTTCCATAAAGTGAAGAATTTACCAACAATGTAACAATGTTGTTACCAAGTTATTTTTACCACCTGAAGGACCTACAAGCTGTGACATTTATAACATACTATGGGTAGGGGATATGTTCCACCTCTTGGACCCCCACAAGGATGCTGCAAGCTGAATAAAGAGGTGGCTGAGCTTTTTTTGAGTTAAAACTATGAGTTACAGAAAAGCAAAGCAAACTATATTTCGTCCTCAGCAGGCTTACCAGGTCAAGGTACCCCATACAGTGCTCTTCATGTACACTCTTGTTTTGTACAGGACCAGCTACCTACAATATATTTTACAGATGTATCCATTCTACACTTTAAAATGCAACTTCTTTCTTTGTTAGTATAAATATTGCTTCAAATGGCTAATGCAGTGGAAAACCTAGAACTGGGTGCCATAGTAAATATTTGAACAGCCCCCCGACCAAAAAATAGTCTTCGTGCAGCACTGTCTCGGCATGCACTACACTGTGACCTGATGTTGCACGTAGGTCATAGTCCACTCCTACATGCACTAAAGAAGCTGTGTGCTACCAGGACTTAGTGCAACGCAGGTGGCTGGCGAAGAAGACCAGGGATCGGTGAGTGATACCAGTGCTAGGACTAGGAGCACCATACTCACCACTCCCTGAGCCCTGAAATGAATTTTTGTCCTACTCCTGGGTCTCTTCCTGAGGTCAGGGCCCATAGCAGCTGCCTCTTCTGATTCCATGGTAGCTACAAACCTGGGCTAATGTATGGTTTATACATATGAATTTATAGAAGTTAACGGTTACACTACTTGCACTAGGCACCAGTGGCATGAGCCTCTTGCTTTTTTTTTTTCTTGATATCTAACGTGTCTGGGCAATGTCAAACACTTGATATTTCTTCTGGGTGGCAGGACTACATGAGACTGTTCGTTGGTGAGTATCTATGGCACTATGGCAAGTATGATGGGTAGCATTTACTATATTGAGGAAAACAGCAGCACACAAATATTAAGAGGCACAAGGGTAGGTACAGTATTGAAGGGCAAAGAATTGGTCAAGTACTGAGGGCCACAGAAGGAGGCACAGCATTAGGGAGAATAACTGACATAATATTTGAGGACAGCACAGTGTTTTGAGGGCAATTTAACCCCTTGGCATTTAAAGAAACTATTTTAATCCCCATGGTAGATGTGTGGAATGATTCGTGTAGAGATAGGGTACCACCAGATAGAGTCGTCAAGATGCACCTTCAAATAATCAGAAAATGCCAGGAAAAAACAATTGAACCAAGTCAAAAACAATAAGAAAAACATATTAACCAGCACGGTCATAACCGCTTACGGTAAGTTAGGGCAAAAGTCCTTCAGAGAACCCGAAAGCACTAGAACAGCAGTTAGGTGAAGTTAGTTCTTATTGAGCGAGTGAGAGAACAGCACCTATAAGGAGAAAAGAAGAAAAACAAGAAAACAAAGAAACAAGACCTCCAATGTTAGGGGTTACTGTACATAAAATAGGTGTAACAAAATCTGACCCATTTGGCAGTGGGTAAGCGTCATTCAAAATAACAGTAAGTATATCAGCAATTTTGACCTGAAGGAGAAAATTTGAAGAGGATTTGAGAGTCACTGAATTGAACTTCAGGGCTTATGTCACGACAGGGGGGAACACAAGGGAGAGTGAGCCCTGTCCTGAACCCCACCTCTTTCCCTGCCTACTTTCAGTAGGAGCCCTAGGCGGCAACACCGTAACTTGGAGACGTTCCCTGTACTACGTAAGTGCAGGGCAGGGAAGGGAACACAGGGATAGACACAAACGGACGGAACAAACACAATATAAGAAAAGTAAACAAGCCGGGTCAAATACAGGAGATCGCGTCAAATACCAGGGGGTCAAGAGAAGAGTAGTCTAAGTCCAAAATCCGAGTCAGAGTCCAAATAGCAAGATCAATATGGCAAGGTAACAAAAGCACTGGTCAAAGGTAGAACTAATCACAGGCACTTGAGTGAGGCAGTTGCCATCTTTAAATAGCCCGCCCAGGATCATGTGATGTGGCCAGCATCACATGACCTGAGGCGGAGCAAGCTGTCAAAACAAAGCAAAGTAGCCATGTGGTGTGATCAGCACCACATGGCTACACCCAAACAGAGAATTAACTGATGAAGTGCTGGCTGACCAGACCAGCACTTCAATTCCCTACTGCTCGTCTCTAGGGGGGGTGGAGAGGTCCGGCGATGCCGTGCAGAGGGAGCGCGACGCCGACCTCCCATGACAGCTTATGGTTTCTTCTCTGTGGCACTTGTCTCCATTCTTGCGGAAAGGAGGGAAGAGTAGAGATAATTCCAGGTTCTGGAAGGGTTAATGGAATTTTCCAATCATGAAGCAGAGTCTTGCCCTCTTCTAAGGTGTGAATGACATGGAACTGTCCATCTTTAGATATAAGGAGTTTCAGAGCATAACCCCAGCAATATGGTATATTGCTTTTACGTAGAGACATAGTGATAGGTAAAAGAGAGTGCCTTTGCCTTAAATTCATTGCAGACAGGTCAGTGAATATTTTAATCATCTGAAAAAGCGAAGGTAATGAACCAGCATTCCTGACAGCAGCCATAATTGCTTCCTTAACATGGAAAAAATGAACTCTCGCCAGGGTGTATCTAGGAATATCAGGACTGAGATGCTTCAGTTTTGGAAACACGATGGGCTCTGTCTATGATTAAATTATTATTAGTCAGGTCAGGCAAGAGAGTTTTAAAGAGTCTACGAATGTATGGAGAGAGGTCTTGGGTTAGAACCTCCTCAGGGATACCTCTCAGTTTAATGTTATTTCTTTGCGAGCTATCTACAAAGTCAGCCATTTTCTTTTTGATAGCCTCTATTTCGTCCACCATGTCGTTGTGGGTGTCTATCACTGTGTTTTGCGAGGTGACAAATTCACCCATTTTAGTTTCAATATATTCTACCTCTTGTATTTTTTAGTATACAATAGTTTTTATTAATTTCCAGTAAAATATAAGTTTGACAAAAGCATGGTTACAAACGTATGAGATCAATCAGTATAAGATCATTAAACATACAATCAACCACAAAACACCAGGTCGTAACATGTGTATAGAGTAATAACATTAGGTTTACATATGCAGGTAGGTTAAGATTAAATCACATAGATATATAAAGGAATCTAACCGTTGTGTCACATAAACCTAGGGCAATTTAACTGTCAGATAGTTTTAGTCAAGACAGAGTATCAGATAAGGTATCACATGTATTCTCACATTGCATCCAGTAGGGAACATCAGGAAACCGTGTGAAAATTTCGATACCTAGCCCAGGGACTCCAGGTTTCCCAAAAAATGTTAGCTTTATGTTTCTCCCAATGGGAGAGTTGTTCAAATCTATAGATTTGATCTCCTTTAGCCTTCCAATGTTGTATGTCTGGGGGGTCAGTCTGTTTCCAAGCCCCTGCAACTAAAATTCTTGCAGCTGCCAGTAGGTGTTGCGTTAAGTTTTGGGCGTGTTTAGGAAGGTTGGTTTTAAATAATAAGCCCAATAGGCAGAGATCGAGGGCAGGAGTAATATCAGTCTGAGTCACAATAGTTAGGATTGAGCAGACGTCCGCCCAGAAACCAGTGATTCGAGGGCACTGCCACCATACATGAATAAATGAACCTATATTGGCATTACATCTCCAGCATAGAGGGTTCGCACCAGGGAAAATTTTTGACAGTCTATCTGGGGTATAGTGCCACCTCGTGATAAGTTTATATGCGTTTTCTTGTAATTTAACACAGGTAAAAAGTGTATGAGAAGCTGCCAATGAGAAATTAGTTTCACGAGCTGGAAATGAAGTAGATAAGTCAATTTCCCATTGTTTTAAATACCAATGCTTCTCAGGTTGTATTATTGGGAGCAATTGTGAGTACACAGTGGAGATCTTTTTCTTTGGTTCCAGACTCTGCAAAGCCAGTTTCTCAAAGGGAGTGTGAATAATTGGTGAGGGGACATCTTGTGGTATGTGTTTAAGGTAAGTATGAAGATAGTGTATATGAAAGATTGAAAGGCCTTGCAATTTGGGCATCGCTTGCAGCGAGGGAATAGACACTGGGGCATCAACTGGAATAAGGTCCAGTAATGGAACTTTGAGTTGTGTCGTGAATCTTGGTAAAGTGTCTCTAAAGTTATTTGAAGCATTAAAGAAAATGTCTATGACCTGTAAAAGGGAATGTGGAGAGGATAAAAGCGTTTGCTTTAGACCCCATCTATGCCACATATCTACCGATAACTTTGTCAGGGAGTTTTCTATTGTAGTTGGGGTAGATCTTACAGAGTCAGTAGGTAGTAACAGGCTCCTTAAAGGTTGTGTGCTCATATCCTCTTCTGCCTGAATGTCTAACCTGGTCGATGATCCTCTTATCCAATCTAAAATCCTACTGCTTTGAATAGCCTTGTAGTAGCGTTTAAAGTCTGGTAGACACATTCCACCTTTTTTTCCATGTTGTACCAAGTGTAAATGTGATAGTCTCGGTCTTTTCCTTTTCCAAAGAAAAGAAGAGAGTATGGTTCTTAGTTTGGAAAAGAAGTTCTCTGGTAGTTTGATAGGTAGAGTTTGCATGTAGTAGAGAAACTTTGGTAAAATGACTGATTTGAGAAGAGCCCTCCTTCCAAACTAAGACACATAGGGTATCTCCCAACTATCAAGTAGAGTTTGTATTTGTTTGAGAAGGGGAACAAAGTTTGTGATATATAAGGATTTAATATTTTTCGGAATTTGGACACCCAGAAAGGGCAGCGAGGTAGTAGACCATTTGAAGGGCGTCTGTTGTTGAAGGCGAACAGGAGTCTGCGTTGCAAGTGAAATGTTCAATATCTGAGACTTGGAAGGGTTTATTTTAAAGTCTGAGAGTGTGCAGAAATGATCAAATATTGACAACACAGCAGGAAGGGCTTCTTCAGGGTTGGAAATAAATAACAACACATCGTCTGCGAAGGCTGCTAATTTATGGGTATGTTGTCCAATTTGTACTCCCTGTATTCTACTATCCTGTCTAAATGCTTGCAGTAAGGTTTCCAGGGACAATACAAAGAGTAATGGGGACAGGGGGCATCCCTGACGTGTTCCGTTGCTGATGTTGAATCTGGGCGAAAGTGTATCGTTCACCCATACCTGGGCACTAGGGGAGCTATACATTGCCATAACAGCCATAATAAATTGTTCTGGTATACCGAATTGTAATAAAGCTTTTTTCATAAAGTGCCAATTTACTCTATCAAAAGCCTTCTCAGCATCAGTGCTGAGAAGGACTAAGGGTTCAGAGCGAAGTTTCACATGTTGTATAATATGGAGGAGGCGAGTAGTATTCATTTTGCCTTCTCTCCCCGGGATGAAACCCACCTGTTCAGGATTTATCAGATCCGGTAACAGGTTTTTCAGCCTATTTGCAAGCATTTTGGCGAACAATTTTAAATCATTATTTAGGAGGGAGATGGGCCTATAGTTGGAACATTGTGCCCTATCTTTCCCTTCCTTCGGCATAATGGAGATGGAGGCATGCAACATTTGTGCAGGGAGGGATACTCCTTTAAGTGTATCATTACAGAGGTTTAATAAGTGCGGGAGGAGTATTTGTTTGAATGACTTGTAATAAGCTATTGGAAGCCCATCCGGGCCAGGAGATTTATTGACAGGGGAGGATTGCAAGACTTTCTCCAATTCAGTTAGGGTGAAAGGGGCCGTCAGAGAGGCCTTATTATCGTCAGAGATAGATGGAAGGTTTTAACTGTCCATCCACGTCTGGATGTCATTGTCATGATCTTCCAGATCTGTATAATTACCCTTGCTTCTAAGGTTGTATAGTTCACCATAATATTCGCTAAATCTTTTCGCAATGTCTTCTGTAGTATGCGCCAATTTGTCATCTTTCGTCTTCACCTGAGGTATGAAAGATTTAGCTTTCTTCTTTTTAATTTGGGAAATGAGTAGTTTTGAAGCTTTGTCTCCATGAGCATAGTACTTATGTTGGGCATTGAGAAAAATTTAGCTGTCACTACGTTTAGCAAATTTTTGAGGTCTTTGCGCGCATTATTTAAAGCATCAAGTTGGGTGGGAGCTAGGGAGGTTTTGTGTAATCTTTCTAATGTCTGGATGGTCCTTGAGAGCTCACATATTTTCTTCTGTCTCAATTTATTTATATGTGAACTTAACGCGATTATGTGACCCCTGATTACAGATTTGTGAGCTTCCCAAAGCGTACCTCTCGTAATGCCTTCCGTGTCGTTCAATTTGAAGTATTCCGAGAGATAGGACTGGAGTTGTAACTTATGAGTCACATTGTCTAGGAGGGTAGTGTTCATTCTCCAACTACGTGTCGCTTTGGGAATCCCTTGTAGACTGTAGTTCAATAGGACTGGTGAATGATCGGATAACAGAATGCTCTCAATTGACACTGACTTACAAAGATGCAGTTGAGTTTGGGGTACTAAGAAATAATCCAAACGGCTATAAGAGTTATATTGCTGTGAATAATATGTATAGTCTTTTTCGGTTGCGTGGAAAGATCTCCAAACATCCACAAGAGAGGCCAGTTGCAGAGAATCAGATATCTGACTTAGTGAGATATTAGAGACAGCCGATCTCCCCGAGGAGGAATCCAATTGGGGCTGCAGAGCTACATTTAGATCTCCCCCCAATATCACACAACCTTCCGCAAAATCACTGAATTTAGCTAACACCTCAGAAATCCAAGCTGCCTGTTTAGAATTCGGGGCATACAGGTTTCCCAATGTATACATTTGTAGGCCAATAGTGCCCTTGAGAAACAAATATCTTCCCTCACTGTCCGAGATCACTGAACGCACCTCAAAAGGAACATTTTTATGAAAGGCAATGCTGACCCCTCGAGAAGCAGAGCCTTGCGAGGTGCTGTGGAACCATTTGTCATATTGCAGATGGGATAATTTCGGGATATGTCTGGTTCTGAGATGTGTCTCTTGCAGGAAGGCAATCACTACCTTACTTTTGAGTAATTGTCTACAGATTTGAGTTCTCTTCTCTGGCGCGTTCAGGCCTCGGACATTATAGGTACATATAAGTGTTTCAGCCATGATATCTAAAGAAAAAGAGCAAAGTTATCATATATAGGAAAAAGTCAGTGCTTGAATAATCTAAGGTATATATATCTAGACTGAATAAGAGGGTCTGATTCACACTCTGAAACGCCCAGTTAAGTCCCTTCATTGACCTGCAAGTGCATATGTAATAGACCTGGGGGAAGGAAAAACAAACTAAACCGAAAGTAAACATAAGAACAAACATAACCAAAAAACATCAGCTACAGTAGTAGTAGAGTTGGCAAGCAATCTACTGAACTAAATTGTAGGTAACCTAAATGGGAGGTGGAGACATCCCATAGAGCTGACCCAAATTTAATACCTGGGCAACATTGAGAATTAGCTAAGATACATATAACCCTTTGCAGTAGTGAAAACAGCTAAAATTTCAACTTATTGAGGCTGAACCGGGAGTCACCCCTCTTCTAGCCTCTGGATATGCATCTGATTCAAACAACGTGGAGTCATTCTTCTCGGTGTGTTCCTTCCTTTTGAGTGCCTGGAGGCAGTGACCGGAGTCCAGTGTTCCACCGGAGGTATTTCTGGAAGAGATGCTACATCTTGTGCCACATTCCAGTCTGGAATATCAAGAACTTCAATGTCCAAGATATCATATATGCGCTGCAGATCCGATACAGAGCGAATCATGATTTTTCTTCCTGGTGTATTCACTAAAAGACCGAACGGGTGCAGCCACCTATAGGTGATCTTTTTCCTTCTCAGTACCTCTAGTAAGGGCCTCAGTTGGCTCCTCTTGCGAAGGGTCATAGGTGAAAGATCCTGATAGATGGACACTGTAGATCCTTCTATAGCAGGTGGAGGAGCTGTCCTGGCCGCTGAGAGTATAAGCTCCTTGATCTTATAATTTGTCAGGTGACAGACCACATCTCGTGGTGGTTCGTGAGGTTGCAGAGGAGGCCTAAGGGCTCTGTGAGCTCGGTCCATCGAAAGATCTCCGCTCGTGGACCCCAAGATGGAGGAGAAGAAGGTTGTAAGTGTCTGCTCCAGTGACTCAGGTAAGATGGATTCCGGGATGCCTTTTATCCGCAAATTATTTCTCTGTCCCCGGTTGTCCTGTTCTTCTATCAAAGAATATAGGTAGTTGATATGGGCCTGGCCACTATCTAGGTTGCGTGCCACCGCTGTGTGGAACTCTGTACTTGCCACTTATGCTGTTTCAAGGACTTCAACTCGCGCGGTCATATGACGCAGATCTTGCTTTATGTCCTTTAATTCTCCGATCAGGGGTTCAAGAGAGCTAGCAAGTACTGACTTGAGGTATGCTTTTGAGAAAATCTGATCATCCGATGGCCTTTGGTCTTCTTGTTCGCTCTCCAGCTCTGCATCGGTCTCCTCATCATGTTGAGAGGGCTTTGGGCCTAACGCCCCCGCCGGCGCCATTTTGGCTGCTTGCTTGTGGTGCAGCGTCGCAGTTTTCTGCACGAATCGCTCTATGTCACCTTGAGCTTGAGATGCCAGGTGTCTCTTTGGACTTCTCTTTGGAAGTTTTGCCCATTTTGAGTCGGGTATATCGCTATAAATAGCCCAGGTTGTTCAGGTCTGCAGCGGAGCTCAGAAGCGTGCGTGCATCCGGCTCAGCTGCTAGGCTCCGCCCCCCCACCTCTTGTGTTTTAATGGACATGGGGTGAATTCATGTGGCAAAGTCTTGCTGTGGTGATGATCTCAACGCTAATAACATTTGTTTAAGTGTGGCCTCCGTAGGAGGCTTAACAGATGTAGGGAAGCTTAAAAATAAATCAAATGGATGATCAGAGTTAGTTTGATCCTCTGTGGATTCACTGACCTGATACATGTTCGCTGTGTCCATTCTGGGCCTCTGCTTCCTCGGGCTGGTAGATGGAGATGCTGCTGACTTTTCTGCTGCGGCGCCATGTTGGGCATCTTCTTGTGTTGTCGATGAAGTCTGTACATCGTCTGGAGTCGGTGGGAGGGAAGGGATGGATGGTTCCAGGGAAGAAGGAGAGTCTGGTCACGTGGAAGGTGAGATGGAGCCTGGAGACAATGCTGGAGACATGCTGCGCAAGGACGCGGGAGACGCGGCCTTGGTATGTGAGTCGGCGCCATCTTTGGTTTTACCCTTGTCGAAGTAGGAGTTCAGGTTAGCGCTGTTAATTCGCGGCAAAGTCCATTTATTCTTCCCCATGATGTCAAAGGATGGATTAAGAACAGGTTTTCTCAGAATAGGCGGCTGTGGAAGGAGGTCTAGCTGTGTAAAAGTCGCCGAGGTGCTTCTCACTCACGCGGCCATTGCTCTTGGCAGCCAAGCCACGGCCCACCATAGTGTTTTAAGGAAAGTGCAGCAGGTACAGTAGTGAGAGCAGACAGTATTATATTGGGAGACAGCTCCAGAAGGTACAGTTCTCAGTGCAACAGGCTCTGTAATGGAGCAGTAGAAACAAGCACAATACCGGGGATAACAACAGGTGCTACTCTAATCAGCAGATACTGTATTAAGGTTATCAGCAGGTAGTGTACTGAACAACAGGCTAACACTATTAGGTTCTGCAGCAGCTCAGGATAAAAACTACTGCCACAAAAAAAACATCTAAAATGTTTTTGCAGTGAGATTGCTGTTGGGCCTTCTGCATTTGCAAAGGTTGAAAGAAGAAGGGTTGAGCAAAATGAAATGTTTGAAGTGGAATTCAGTCTGAAGTTTAGGAAAACTTCGATTTGCAACGAATACAAATTTCCTAACGCACTATGTAGTGATAATTTGGTTATTGAGTGAGGGTATTATTTGGTTGTAGGTTTTGGTTGGGTTGGTTTTGTAGATTACTGTATATTTGCAATATTCTGGGGTGTTAATATTTGTATTCCATCAGCCTTTTAACATTTCAGTAAAAATCAATGACCATAACCTACTTACTGACCAAATTGTGTACTCATTATGGGGGTCATTTATTAAACTGAGATACGCCTATATTAGGCATATTTCAGACGCAACGGTTAGTTGTGCCATAATCTGTGACTTCTCCCCGCTCACGCCAGGTCTAAAATTGCGGATGCGGAAGGGGATGGGCCAGGAGGCCCGTCTCAATTACTGTTTTCTATGCCTGTTTTAGGCATAGAAAAAGGCATAGAACTGGCGGAGGATCCACTGAAGTTATGAAGAGGACTGTGCCTCTTCATAACTTTGTCGGAACCAGCACCAACTTAGGGATAATTAAGACCGACGTCTAAAACGTTGGTCCTAGAAAATGTGCACCTATATTTTTTGCCACAATGTAATTCATCATTCTGGAATGACATGGTCCAGCCAATCTAAGTCAAGCAACAGAAAGGAGATAAGCTACAGTTTCAACATCAGTAAATGACAGCATGGCATATGTCAAAAAGTAGCAGCCCCTAATCTGCATTCTCTCTAAGATATCAAGAGTAAAGCATTAGTAGGTCAATGTATGCATTCTCCATCTTGATCTTTTCCAACCATTATGCATTCATCCGAATAGTTCAAATGGGAAATCTGAATGACTTAATACAGGGATCAGTAAGGATGAGGATTTAATAAACTGTAATCCTACATATACAAGTTACGTATATCCTGTCAGCCTCTATTTACTAGGCAGACACATTATCCTTTATCTCATTTATGCAATATCCTAGTTAATTACTTTCCCTTGTATTTATTTTTCACAATTTGCCGCTTTGTTTGGTTTCTGTTCCATGTAATATCGGCCGTACCGATCACCTCTTAGCCACTGATGCTTCTGGCTGGGTCTTTGAGTAAAATATCTCAGGGGCACTTTTGTGCCCGCTTGCTTTACTAAAAACGTATCTATATAAATGCAAATCAGCCTTATTACCACACAATAATAACAAAATCATGAAGAAACACCAAGTGATTTAGCTAACTACAATTCCCACTGCTACCTGTGAACAAGTTAAGAAATAGCAGCAATTTTCTTAGTATTGTATAATTGATTTTTCCTTTTCTAAATAAAAAGACTAAAGCACGCATGTACCATGTAAATCATACTACACAGGTTGGTGAGTGCCAGGTGCAGGCTGGTTACTATGTTAACTGCACCCCACTGTACTCTACTAATATCCTATTCATTTTATTGCCAATAATGATAATAATAATGGATGGTTTCTCTGCTAAAATGTAGGAATATAATCAGTTTGAATGAAAATATAATGGCCACGCATGTGGAGGAAGTCACGGCATGGCTGATGTGATTGGGGAAGGCTCAGAGGAAAAATATACATTCAATATAATCATATCGCAGTAGGGTAGATAGGGGAAAATATAAATCCCCATTAGAGATGAGCGAGTAGTGTTCGATCGAGCTGGTATTCGATCGAATACTACGATATTCGGCGTACTCGATTTAATTCGAGTATAACGGCGATGGCGCACCTAGAATTCGTTTCCCCTCCCACCTTCCCTGGCGCTCTTTTTCCACCAATCACCATGCAGGGGGGGTATGACAGGCACGCTGAGCACGCTGGCAGCGCGAAAACGGCGTCTACATGGATTGACTGGAAAAACCATGTGACCTCGAATATTAAAAACTCAGCTCTTCCTGCTCGTACGCATATGCTGCGTGAACTTAGTCAGGGACAGAGGCTGGAGAAGGGAGAGACAGGTTTTAGCTGTTGGACAGGCAGGAGCGTGATTAAAAGCCCTTATCAGGGCTACTATAGTGCACTTCAGTGATAGCTTACTACAATATAGACTTTACAGAGAACGGCTGCTGTATTCAGGGATAGCTGCTGGAGTAGGGACAGAGAGAGGCATTAGTGGTGTATTAGGTGCTCTGCTACATACCAAACTATATTTGGCACTACTGCTGTGTACCTTGAACTATAAAATATATAGGCCTTATAATTGGCAACTGTACTGTGCGTCCTCTGGCAAAATTATTAAAATACCTGCTGTTAATACCCACCGTCTGAAAAGTTAGTACACGGCTGTGTACCTTGAACTCTAAAATATTAGGCCTTATAATTGGCAACTGTACTGTGCGTCCTCTGGCAAAATTATTAAAATACCTGCTGTTAATACCCACCGTCTGAAAAGTTAGTACACGGCTGTGTACCTTGAACTCTAAAATATTAGGCCTTATAATTGGCAACTGTACTGTGCGTCCTCTGGCAAAATTATTAAAATACCTGCTGTTAATACCCACCGTCTGAAAAGTTAGTACACGGCTGTGTACCTTGAACTCTAAAATATTAGGCCTTATAATTGGCAACTGTACTGTGCGTTCTCTGGCAAAATTATTAAAATACCTGCTGTTAATACCCACCGTCTGAAAAGTTAGTACACGGCTGTGTACCTTGAACTCTAAAATATTAGGCCTTATAATTGGCAACTGTACTGTGCGTCCTCTGGCAAAATTATTAAAATACCTGCTGTTCAGGGCCGCTTCTAGCTTTTCTGCTGCCTGAGGCGAATAATGAAATGGCGCCCCCTATAATATATGGGGTTAGGGGCCAAGGTCACAAGCAAGGTCCGTGGGGGGTTGCACAGATAAGGGCCAGGGTGGCGCACACAGGGAACAAGGGGGCAGCAGAGACAAGA
>ONZH01003471.1:132500-159328 GCA_900303285.1 Rhinella marina | reverse complement strand
TTAGAAGCAGCCCCAACCCACTTTTATCATTGCCCTCCGCTTCATCAGTACCATTCTTCCCAAATTTTGGGCGCCGCTGATCGATTACCGGGCGCCGCTGATCCAAACCCAGACGCTGGTCTGTTTTTTCATGGCGCCGCTCATCTGGACCAGCAGCGCCGATGCAAAACAATGGTTTTTGTCTTAGTCCTTGTCCTTTTCCTTGTCCTTTGTGGGAGGCGAAACCGTCAAAGCCCGGTAGCCCCTTCATGCCTCTTCTGCCCTGAGGGAACAGCGTCATCAGCGACCGGAGCCACCGGAGCTCTCGCAGCCGACTCTGGCGCGGAGCTGCCCCCCCCTCCCCGATAGGGAGCAAAACACCAGCACCAGAGCCTGTCTTTTTTACGCCCACCGCAACCTTCCTGTCCGGCTTTTCAGCCAGTACCGCACCAGCTCCATCCCTGTTACTGCAAACAGAGACAGAGCTCCCCCGCCATACTGGATACCTTGCTCTCCCCCTCTCTCCTGCACCGAGTCCACTGCAGGACACGGGCTGGGCTGAGAAGAGGGGCTAATACAGTGAACCGGCCCTGCGGACGACCCGGGGGTCCCAGAAGAGGGGGTGTATACAAATCGTACCTGCTCCTGGGGCTTGGTCTTCTTAGCCTTTTTAGTTTTTCCTCCCCCAGGCGTCTCCTGTGGCAGTTCATCTCCAAAGCACAAGTCCTGGAAACGCACTGGGGACTCCAGGAGCTGGATCTCCTCCATGAGGGCCCCTCCCGGGCTACAAGGTCTCGTACTCATCCCCCGAGCCACAGCTGGGTGACATGGCTGCTTGGCGTGCAGGGGGCCCACTGTACGGAACCTGCTCCTGCAGGCTGCCAGGTGGATCTTGCTGGTCACCATCACCGTCCTCCTCCACTGCCTGGTCTTCCTCCACCTGGCTTTCAGGCTGCAGCGCCCATCAGCCTTCTCTGCTTTTCCTCTGCCATCTTCTGAAAGCGGTCCTCATTTAGGAGTTTCTCCTTAAACGGACCGCTTTTTTCTCTGAGGACTGTTCTCCTTTCCTCCAACTCAACACCGATCTCGGCTTGGAGCTGATTGATTTGGCTCTGTAGCCCCTGCTTCCTCCGCTTGGGGCCGATTCGGCAGCAAGCCTTCAGTCCGCGCAGCTCCTCCCGGAGCCTCCTCAAGGTCTTGCTCGCGTCTTCATATTCACGGAGGTGGCTCATGACCCGGGAGCCATAGGTGGAAATGGACTCCCCCGGGCTCTCAGTACGCCCCAGCCTTCCTCCTCAAGATCTGCCTCACCTCCGTGAACTCTCGGCTTTTGCTGGGCCCCGGAAGGGCCACTTTCACCTGAGCTGGCAATCAGGTCTTTTTTGCTGGGATTCAGCCTTGCGGCTCTTCCTGCTGTCCACAGACTCAGGGGAGACAGAAGCCCACATTGCTGCGACTCCTGCCAGATCTTCTTACCCCTGAGTCCTCCATACAGGCCAAACGCTGGCTCCTCCTGTCCCCCGATGGCCTGCCGCTGGGAACAGGAGCCTGGGGCTTGCTTCCCTCGCTCATGCCTGAGAAACCACTCTCTCCCTGGGGAGGAAAGAGTAGGCCTCAGGTGGATAGATCTTCCTCCAAACAGCTCAGGAGCAGCAACACGCACAGCCACAGACGACCACACCCACAGATGATTGCAGCTCACAGACACCTGGTCCAGAGCTGCACTCACTATTCTGCTGGTGCAGTCACTGTGTACATACATTACTTATCCTGTACTGATCCTGAGTTACATCCTGTATTATACTCCAGAGCTGCACTCACTATTCTGCTGGTGCAGTCACTGTGTACATACATTACTTATCCTGTACTGATCCAGAGTTACATCCTGTATTATACTCCAGAGCTGCACTCACTATTCTGCTGGTGCAGTCACTGTGTACATACTTGACATTACTGTTTTGTTGTAGTATGGTCTCTGAACATTTTGTGTGTGCAGTGACAGGTGCAGCGCTATGGATCAGTGAGAGTTTGTATGGGGCGGTATTACTGTGTGCGCTCAGTACTGCCTCCTCCTGTGGAAAACACCTGGGACATTTGCATTTTTTGAAAGGCAAATATTGACTTTATGTAAGAAGTGAGGTGGAAAGAGCCAATGAAAGGAGATGATGTGTCCTCACATCATATATTACTGCACAGTACCTCTTCTGTATGTATGGATGGTGCACAGTATCTCTTCTCTTGTATGGACGATGCACAGTACCTCTTCTGTATGTATGGATGGTGCACAGTACCGCTTCTCCTGTATGTATGGACGGTGCACAGTACCTCTTCTGTATGTATGGACGATGCACAGTACCACTTCTCCTGTATGTATGGACGGTGCACAGTACCTCTTCTGTATGTATGGACGATGCACAGTACCGCTTCTCCTGTAGGTATGGACGGTGCACAGTACCTCTTCTCCTGTGTGTATGGACGATGCACAGTACCTATTCTCCTGTATGTATGGACGGTGCACAGTACCTCTTCTCCTGTATGTATGGACGGTGCACAGTACCTCTTCTCCTGTATGTATGGATGGTGCACAGTACCTCTTCTCCTGTATGTATGGATGGTGCACAGTATCTCTTCTCTTGTATGTTGGACGATGCAACAGTACCTCTTCTGTATGTATGTATGGTGCACAGTACCCCTTCTCCTGTATGTATGGTGCACAGTACCCCTTCTCCTGTATGTATGTATGGTGCACAGTACCCCTTCTCCTTTATGTATGGATGATGCACAGTACCTCTTCTCCTGTATGTATGGATGGTGCACAGTACCGCTTCTCCTGTATGTATGGACGGTGCACAGTACCCCTTCTCCTGTGTGTATGGATGGTGCACAGTACCTCTTCTCCTGTGTGTATGGATGGTGCACAGTACCTCTTCTCCTGTGTGTATGGATGGTGCACAAGTGCTTCTCCTGTATGTATGGACGGTGCACAGTACCCCTTCTCCTGTGTGTATGGATGGTGCACAGTACCTCTTCTCCTGTGTGTATGGATGGTGCACAGTACCCCTTCTCCTGTATGTATGGTGCACAGTACCCCTTCTCCTGTATGTATGTATGGTGCACAGTACCCCTTCTCCTTTATGTATGGAATGATGCACAGTACCTCTTTTCGCTGTATGTATGGATGGTGCACAGTACCCCTCTCCTGTGTGTATGGATGTGCACAGTACCTCTTCTCCTGTGTGTATGGATGGTGCACAGTACCCCTTCCTGTATGTATGGTGCACAGTACCTTCTCCTGTATGTATGTCAGGTTACCTTCTCCTTTATGTATGGATATGCACAGTACTCTTTCCTGTAATGATGCTGTATGTAGGATGGTGCACAGTAACCTCTTCTCCTGTATGTATGGACGGTGACAGTACTCTTCCTCCTGTATGTATGGATGGTGCACAGTACCCCTTCTCCTGTAAGTATGGACGGTGCACAGTACCTCTTCTCCTGTATGTATGGACGTTGCACAGTACCTCTTCTCCTGTATGTATGGACGTTGCACAGTACCTCTTCTCCTGTATGTATGGACGTTGCACAGTTACCCTTCTCTTATGTATGGATGTGTACCCCTTTCCCTGTATGTATGCCGTGCACAGTACCCCTTCTCTTTAGTATGGATGATGCACAGTACCTCTTCTCCTGTATGTATGTATAGTAAGTATGGACGGTGCACAGTACCTCTTCTCCTGTATGTATGGACGTGCACAGTACCCTTCTCCTGTATGTTGGATGTGCACATGTATGGACGTTGCACAGTACCCCTTCTCCTTTATGTATGGATGATGCACAGTACCTCTTCTCCTGTATGTATGTATGGTGCACAGTACCCCTTCTCCTGTAAGTATGGACGGTGCACAGTACCTCTTCTCCTGTATGTATGGACGTTGCACAGTACCTCTTCTCATGTATGGATGGTGCACAGTACCCCTTCT
Source organism: Rhinella marina (assembly GCA_900303285.1). Classification (NCBI taxonomy): domain Eukaryota; kingdom Metazoa; phylum Chordata; class Amphibia; order Anura; family Bufonidae; genus Rhinella; species Rhinella marina. The sequence goes on along the minus strand of ONZH01003471.1, from coordinate 155,369 downwards.
CATGTATGTATGGACGGTGCACAGTACCTCTTCTCCTGTATGTATGGATGGTGCACAGTACCTCTTCTCCTGTATGTATGGATGGTGCACAGTACCTCTTCTCCTGTATGTATGGACGGTGCACAGTACCTCTTCTCATGTTATATTCTCTTCGCACATTTCCGGCTCTTCCTCCTTTTTTTTCCTGTGTGGTTAAATTGATGGCGTTCTGTACTAATAATGTGCAGTACCAGCACAGGATGCAGTGGAGGGGACGTGAAGAGTTAATATGCAGGGTTCTATTCTGCTGTCTTAGGGGGGAGGATGGGGTGTATATTGCTGAACGCCTGTGACGGTTAGCGGTCCGGGAAAGCTGGGTGCGAGGATGGAGGTGGCAATACAGCGACAACAAATGTTGCAACGTCCTGAGTATGAAACCACAAGGGCTTTAATGGGGAAGTAATAAAAAAAAGCGGAAGGAAGGCGCAGACAGCGGGGAATGTCCTCAGGGTGGTTTTGGCCCCACATTAAAGGACAGATAGATAGGTTTCAGGGGGAACGAAGAGCTGTAAGCCAATGAGCAGGAGACTGGGAGGTCGCCCCCTGCTGGCCAAGGAACTGCAGAAAGACCCAGATAGCCATGAGTGGTTCTCAGATCCCAGACTGAGCGAGACGACCTGACGTGTGTGAGGCCATCTCTGGAATTCCCCTTTAAGTATAGAGTCACTGATCCTCCAACTAGAACATCCCTCGTGCTGAAAGGATTTGTCACAACCCCACCTGATCAGGAGCGATCCAATCATTGGAGGGGGGTGACTGATCTATTACTGGGCGCCAGGTGCGCTAATATTTGGCAGTGCATTGAGTATCATTTGGGCGCCAAATGTGGTAGTATTTCTCAGTATATAGAGTATTGTTTGGGTGTCAGGTGTGGTAGTATTTGGAAGTACATGGAGTGTTATATGGGCACCAGGTGCGGTAGTATTTGGCAGTATATGGAGTATTATTTGGGCACCAGGTGTGATAGCATTTGACAGTATATGGAGTATTATTTAGGCACCAGATGCGCTAGTATTTGACGGTATATAGAGTATTATTTGGGCACCAGGTGCGGTAGTACTTGGCAGTATATGGAGTACTATATGGGCGTCAGGGGTGGTAGTATTTGGCAGTATATGGAGTATTATTTGGGCACCATGTGTGGTAGTATTTGACAGCATATGGAGTATTATTTGGGCACCAGGTGCGGTAGTATTTGACAGTATATGGAGTTTATTTAGGCACCAGGTGTGGTAGTATTTGACAGTATATGGAGTATTATTTGGGCACCATGTGTGGTAGTATTTGACAGCATATGGAGTATTATTTGGGCACCAGGTGCGGTAGTATTTGACAGTATATGGAGTATTATTTAGGCACCAGGTGTGGTAGTATTTGACGATATATAGAGTAATATTTTGAGCATCAAGTGCAGTAGTATTTGGAAGTATATGCAGTATTATTTGGGCGCCATGCTCCTCTTGTATTAAGCCCCACAGATCCGCGGTCACATTACTGATAAATCCGCTCTGTGCTGTCTGCCCGCTGTGCCGCTCCACTACCCGTCAGTCATGTGACCCCTTGGCAAGTTTTAGGGAAGCGTCTCCGCGCTCACAAGTGATTTCAACATTTTTCTGTGAAATCTGAATGTGATTGAGGGAATCCGGTTACATGGAACTGGAATATTCCCCAAGAGAAACTCCCAACATCCGCCCCTGAAAGAGGAATCCGATGGTTTCCTTTCTCCTTCACAGCAACAGTGGCAGAACATAACACATAGTGATATATCCTGCAGATTATTACACCTCTGACCTCTCTACAGATCTGCAGAACATCGCTCTGTCCTCTCTACCTCCTGACAGATACATAGTGATATATCCTGCAGATTATTACACCTCTGACCTCTCTACAGATCTGCAGAACATCGCTCTGTCCTCTCTACCTCCTGACAGATACATAGTGATATATCCTGCAGATTATTACACCTCTGACCTCTAGAGATCTGCAGAACATCGCTCTGTCCTCTCTACCTCCTGACAGATACATAGTGATATATCCTGCAGATTATTACACCTCTGACCTCTAGAGATCTGCAGAACATCGCTCTGTCCTCTCTACCTCCTGACAGATACATAGTGATATATCCTGCAGATTATTACACCACTGACCTCTCTACAGATCTGCAGAACATCGCTCTGTCCTCTCTACCTCCTGACAGATACATAGTGATATATCCTGCAGATTATTACACCCCTGACCGCTCTACAGATCTGCAGAACATCGCTCTGTCCTCTCTACCTCCTGACAGATACATAGTGATATATCCTGCAGATTATTACACCTCTGACCTCTCTAGAGATCTGCAGAACATCGCTCTGTCCTCTCCACCTCCTGACAGATACATAGTGATATATCCTGCAGATTATTACACCTCTGACCTCTCTACAGATCTGCAGAACATCGCTCTGTCCTCTCCACCTCCTGACAGATACATAGTGATATATCCTGCAGATTATTACACCTCTTTGGCTGGAGTTTGGTACAGGGGGTCGCTTACTTTTTATTAAACCTCTCTCTCCGCAGATCTGGGAGATAAGTAAGGTTTTGGGCTTGTGATCGCTCTCGTGACGTCATGCCCCCCTGGGTGGTCGCTCAGTGGTTGGCGCTGGTGATGCTGACATACGCTATGGCGGAGCCTGTGCCCAGGATTACATTCCAATCCGGTAAGTGTCAGCTCTGAATCCGGAAAAGCTGGGTGACAACCATTGGCTCCTCTGCAGCTGTTGGGGTTGTCAGCCAGCTTCCCATGCGGTGGGTGGGGATGATATAACTACATAGCTGCACCTGGTTGTCATTCCTGAGCTGGGTAACCTATATAAGAGCGGCCATGTTGGTAGCCACCCAGCTTTCCCAGGGAGAGATATAACTGAGGACTTTCCTTTCTGTCACACTAGTAATGATTCCTCACGTCTCAGGTTCCTGGAGAACCAGCAGAACAGGTTGTGTCAGGTGACGTCTCACCGCAGGGTCACATCATGTAGATAAACATGTGAAGGGCATGTGATGGGTCCGGAGCACGTCAGGGGTAGGGTGCCCGCAGGGTCACCACAGACGCGGAGTGTCTTTATTCTTATATCTGCTGCTTGTGTCCTAGGTGACCCCTCCAGATCAGTGAACATCTTCAGCAGAAGTGACATCCAGCACTATGACCGCCTGCTGCTCTCCCAGGATGGGGAGACGCTGTATGTGGGTGCCAGGGACAACATCCTAGCGTTCAGCCTGAAGGACCCCGGGAACATCCTGCTGACCAGAGAGGTGAGACCCTGACACAGGAGGGCCGCATCTCTGGAGGGCTGCTGTGTGTCTGGAGGACTATGTCTCTGGAGGGCTGCTGTATGTCTGGAGGACTATGTCTCTGGAGGGCTGCTGTATGTCTGGAGGACTAGGTCTCTGGAGGGCTGCTGTATGTCTGGAGGACTATGTCTATGGAGAACTGCTGTGTGTCTGGAGGACTATGTCTCTGGAGAACTGCTTGTGTGTCTGGAGGACTAGGTCTCTGGAGGGCTGCTGTATGTCTGGAGGACTATGTCTCTGGGGGCTGCTGTGTGTCTGGAGGACTATGTCTCTGGAGGACCTGCTGTGTGTCTGGAGGACTATGTCTTTGGAGGGTTGCTGTATGTCTGGAGGACTAGGTCTCTGGAGGGCTGCTGTATGTCTGGAGGACTATGTCTCTGGAGGGCTGCTGTATGTCTGGAGGACTATGTCTCTGGAGGGCTGCTGTATGTCTGGAGGACTAGGTCTCTGGAGGGCTGCTGTATGTCTGGAGGACTATGTCTATGGAGAACTGCTGTGTGTCTGGAGGACTATGTCTCTGGAGAACTGCTGTGTGTCTGGAGGACTAGGCCTCTGGAGGGCTGCTGTATGTCTGGAGGACTAGGTCTCTGGAGGGCTGCTGTGTGTCTGGAGGACTAGGTCTCTGGAGGACTAGGTCTCTGGAGGGCTGCTGTATGTCTGGAGAACTATGTCTCTGGAGGGCTGCTGTGTGTCTGGAGGACTATGTCTCTGGAGGACTGCTGTGTGTCTGGAGGACTATGTCTTTGGAGGGTTGCTGTATGTCTGGAGGACTAGGTCTCTGGAGGACTGCTGTATGTCTGGAGGACTATGTCTCTGGAGGACTGCTGTGTGTCTGGAGGACTATGTCTTTGGAGGGCTGCTGTATGTCTGGAGGGCTGCTGTATGTCTGGAGGACTAGGTCTCTGGAGGGCTGCTGTATGTCTGGAGGACTATGTCTCTGGAGGACTGCTGTGTGTCTGGAGGACTAGGTCTCTGGAGGACTGCTGTGTGTCTGGAGGACTATGTCTTTGGAGGGTTGCTGTATGTCTGGAGGACTATGTCTCTGGAGGGCTTGCTGTGTGTCTGGAGGACTAGGTCTCTGGAGGGCTGCTGTATGTCTGGAGGACTATGTCTCTGGAGAACTGCTGTGTGTCTGGAGGACTAGGTCTCTGGAGGGCTGCTTATGTCTGGAGAACTATGTCTCTGGAGGGTTGCTGTATGTCTGGAGGACTATGTCTCTGGAGGACTGCTGTGTGTCTGGAGGACTAGTTCTCTGGAGGGTTGATGCATGTCTGGAAGACTGTGTCTCTGGAGGACTGCTGTATGTCTGGAGGACTAGGTCTCTGGAGGACTGCTGTGTGTTTGGAGGACTAGGTCTCTGGAGGGTTGCTGTGTGTCTGGAGGACTAGGTCTCTGAAGGGTTTTTTTGTGTCTGGAGGACTAAGTCACTGGAGGACTGCTGTGTGTCTGGAGGACTAGGTCTCTGGAGGGCTGCTGTATGCCTGGAGTACTAGGTCTCTGGAGGGTTGATGTATGTCTGGAAGACTAGGTCTCTGAAGGGTTTTTTGTGTCTGAAGGACTAGGTCTCTGGAGGGCTGCTGTGTGTCTGGAGGACTAGGTCTCTGGAGGACTGCTGTGTGTCTGGAGGACTAGGTCTCTGGAGGACTGCTGTGTGTCTGGAGGACTAGGTCTCTGGAGGACTGCTGTGTGTCTGGAGGACTAGTCTCTGGAGGGTTGCTGTGTGTCTGGAGGACTAGGTCTCTGGAGGGTTGCTGTGTGTCTGGAGGACTGGGTCTTTGGAGGGCTGCTGTGTGTCTGGAGGACTATGTCTCTGGAGGACTGCTGTGTGTCTGGAGTACTAGGTCTCTGGAGGGCTGCTGTATGCCTGGAGTACTAGGTCTCTGCAGGGTTGATGTATGTCTGGAAGACTAGGTCTCTGAAGGGGTTTTTTGTGTCTGGAGGACTAGGTCTCTGGAGGACTGCTGTGTGTCTGGAGGACTAGGTCTCTGGAGGACTGCTGTGTGTCTGGAGGACTATGTCTCTGGAGGGCTGCTGTGTGTCTGGAGGACTGGGTCTCTGGAGGGCTGCTGTATGTCTGGAAGACTTTGTCTCTGTAGGGTTGATGCATGTCTGGAAGACTATGTCTCTGGACGACTGCTGTATGTCTGGAGGACTAGGTCTCTAGAGGACTGCTGTATGTCTGGAGGGCTATGTCTCTGGATGACTAGCTCTCTGGAGGACTGTTGTGTGTCTGGAGGACTAGATCTCTGGAGATCTAGGTCTCTCGAGAACTGTTTTGTGTCTGGAGGGACTAGATCTCTGGTGGGCTGCTGTGTGTCTGGAGGACTAGGTCTCTGGAGGGCCGTGTGTTCATAAGTTTTGTATTACAGATCCGACCACTAGTCCCGCTACTCACTTTCTATATTTTTAGATTTCTTGGGCGTCCAAACCCGATCAAATCGAGAACTGTAAGTCGAAGGCGAGGAAACAGGTGAGAGCAAGAGCGGAGGGCCACAAAGGATGTCTTCTCATTCTAAACAGATGTGCATGACCACACAGGACATTAATAGGGTCACATGGGAACCCCTGCACATGGGAACCCCTGCGCCTATGCCCAGGGGGCTGCCTCAGCCCTCCTCTCTGCCGGCAAGTGGAAGTTTTTGGGGATGTATTTTGTGCTGCTGACAGTATTTTGTGATGGACTGTGGTATTTGGCTCTGTTGGGGTGGTATACTGTGCCAAAATATGTTATTGCTGGTCCTGCCTTCCATCAGTTTGAACCCCAATACAAAACTGGGGCCACTTTTACTATTTTTTCCAGAGCCACTTTAAGTTCCCAGTCCGCCCTGGTCTACAGATTCCATGGCTATGTGCCGGGCCCTTGCTCTCTCTGTCACAAACATAACCCTAACAATTTCAGACACAACAGTGACACCTAGAGGACAGAGTAGGAAATTGGGGTTTCAGACACAACAATGACACCTAGAGGTGAGAATAAGAAGTTCACCTGAAGATTACCAGACTTAAAATCCTGACCGTTCTTCTGCGTATTTTTCAGGCTGAATGTTTAAATTTTATGCGAATTCTGCTCCATTTTAACGACACCCACCTGTACGCCTGTGGGACCAACGCCTTTAGTCCAACCTGCACCTATGTGGTAAGTACACGGCTCACCTGTATAGAGGGGGCACCATTTTGGTTTTGCTATGGATCCTGGTATAGGCAGTCTTGGAGCTTGTACACTCGTCTGCCCTGAGTCAGATACATTATATACAGTGATTAGAGGTGATTAGAGTCGGAGATGAGCGCGCAGTTACTCACCTGTTACGCGGCTCCTATAATTACAGGGGTTGGCGGTTACTCAGTAAATTACGGCTCCGCGAGGAGTAATTGATCCTAATACTACAGCAATTAGCCTATAACATGAAATGAATGACCTCATGTGTGACCCCAGGAGCTAACAATCTACTGCAGGCAGGTCACCATATCCAAGAGCTTACCATCTAGCATTGAGGAGGCTCCAAGCTCCAGGCACATAGTCTGGAGGCTCAGGAGTTTAGGTGTACAGAGGGGCCCGTCATGCGAGAATGGGGCTCAGGGGCCCCTCACCTCTGTCAACCCAAGGAGCTTACAATCTGTTTGCCGATTTCAGGACCTGAACAACTTTTCGTTGCTGCTCAGTCATAAGAACGAGACCATAACGGTTGACGGTAAGGGTCAGTCGCCCTTTGACCCTCAGCACACACACACCGGCATCATGGTGGGTAAGTAGGGGCATCAGGGTCTGCGAGTTGGGAGGGAAGGGGTTAAAAATTCCATTCAGCCATTCCTGGGAAAGCTGGATTATCATGACTCCGCTTTCCCAGGCTCCTTGGAACCTATGGTCAGGAGATACATCCCTGCGCCGTGATTCCATGAGTGCGGAGCCAGAACAGCGACCACATATCTTCTCACCCAACTTTCCGAGTCCCCACACCACCCAGATATGGCCGTATTCATGGTCTTCTCTTCCCGCAGATGGCGAACTGTATACTGGCACCATGAACAACTTCATGGGTAACGAGCCCATCATCCTGAGGAGCCTGGGCACCCGGCCGTCCCTCAAGACAGACGCCTCGCTGGGCTGGCTGCACTGTAAGATGCATAAAGGGGACCTCTGACTGTGACTGTGTATAGTGGGACTGCTGCTTGTCCTCTAGGGGGCAGGCTGAGGCTGTGTGCGCTCTGGCAGTCATTGTTTCCCTCTCTCTCCCTGGTAGCGGACGCCTCATTTGCGGGGTCGTTCTACATTCAGTCCCCGGACTTGGCCGGCAGGGTGTACTTCTTCTTTGAGGAGACTGGGAAAGAGTTTGACTTCTTCGACAAGGTGACGGTGTCCAGAGTCGCCCGGGTGTGCAAGGTGAGTGTACCGCCTAGTGATAGTGGTCGCCGACTGCTCCGTGGCTCCACCCCAGATGTATTACTCATCTTTTTACTACAGGATGATGTCGGAGGAGACAAAGTCCTACAGAAGAAATGGACGACCTTCCTGAAGGCACAACTGGTCTGCAACCACATGGACAACTTCCCCTTCAATGTCATTCGTCATGTGGCAATCCTCAATCCAGACAACCCGCAAAATACCGTCTTCTATGGAGTGTTCTCTTCACAGTGGTGAGTTACACATTGGAGCAGTATTATAGTAATTACAACTATTCACAAAAAGTTAGGGATATTTGGCTCCTTTACAGGAGAACTTAATGTGACCTTCTCTAACCTTCTGGATGCACATGTCCAACTGTTCAAGGTTTCAGTACTTTTTGCACAACTTGCTGTTCTCTAACAAGGAGCTTAATGGCAAAATTCACAACAGGTGTTTGATCCATGAATCTACCAATAAATTTCCTGGTTAAATTAGGATTGGTATTTACATAGTCCTCCTCATCATGCTGTTCACATATTGACATCATGAGACCAAGACGACGCCTAACAATTGATGAACAGTACCTCGTCATTGAGAGGCATTAGGCAGGGTGTTCTCAGACAGAAGCAGCCACTGAGCTTAAAGAGTCACAGAGTGTCATCAGCAGGTTGTATCAGAGATACAGAGACTGGAAGAGTCACAGAAAGGCAGAGAAGTGGACGTCCTTTGGCCACATCCCACACTGATGATCGCGTCATTGTGAACAATGCCCTGTGGAAGCAGATGATGAATGCCACAACCCCAAGCACATTTAAGGGAGGTGAGAGGCACCCAAGTGTCACGTCAGGCCATTTGAAACCATTTACATCAGCGTGGTCTGCGTGTTAGACGACCTGCAAGGGTATCCGACCACACCACCAGGCACAGGCGTCATTATCTTGCATGGGCCAGGGAACATCTAGGCTGGACAAGGGACCAGTGGGCCTCATGGCTGCCAAGGATGTTGGAGACGTCAAGGAGAGCGCTCTGCATCAGCCACTGTGGTCAACAGATGAGCCTTTGATGGTGGTGGTGTCACAGTGTGGACAGGTGTGTCTAGTCCATACAGAACTACCCTACACTTTATGGTCCAGTGACAAGCCCAGACTACTAGAAGAACATCATTAATCCAGTCATTGTGCCTCTGCAGGAACAACCCCGGCCTAATGTCATGTTCATGGAGGACAATGCTCCAGCTCATCGAGGTTGCATCATTAGGGAACGGCTGCTGGAGACTGGGGAACCTCAAATTCTCCAGACCTGAATCCCATTGCAAACCTATGGGATCAGCTGACTCGCTGCGTAAAAGCTCCTAACTCTGCAACCCAGAACCTCAATGACCTGAGGGCCGCCCTTCAAGAAGAGTGGGATGCCTCAGCAGACAATATGACGACTTGTGAACAGCAGAAGATGTCGTTGTCAAGCTGGAATTGGTGCTCAAAGCCACAGGAAGTTATGGAGATACTGACATTTTGTGGCGGTATACCCAGCACTGGGGTCGGCTGCTGAGATGAAGAAATCACCATTGCTGCTTCTACTTAATGCCCGACTTTCATGATATAATATCACTGGAGCCGGAACTTCTTACGTTTTTGATTAATTTCACCGGAAAGCCAAATATCCCAAACTATTTGTGAGATGTGTGAACCAGTGTGACTGTGCCCCCTTGTGGATAATGTCAGTAGTGACAGGTGTTGTTTCTCGTTTACGCGCAGACTTTATATCTTCAGTGAAACCATCTCTTGTGGAGCTTTTAGATGTACGTACGGAAATCCAACATGTTCCCCTGAGACCAGACAATCAGTCGTCATATGCTGCATCAATAATGGTCCAACTGTGTGTGATACAGCCTGCTGAGCTGTGTATCTAATCACATGTGTGATACAGCCTGCTGAGCTGTGTATCTAATCACATATGTGATACAGGCTGCTGAGCTGTGTATCTAATCACATGTGTGATACAGCCTGCTGAGCTGTGTATCTAATCACATGTGTGATACAGGCTGCTGAGCTGTGTATCTAATCACATGTGTGATACAGCCTGCTGAGCTGTGTATCTAATCACATGTGTTATACAGCCTGCTGAGCTGTGTATCTGATCACATGTGTGATACAGCCTGCTGAGCTGTGTATCTGATCACATGTGTGATACAGGCTGCTGAGCTGTGTATCTAATCACATGTGTGATACAGCCTGCTGAGCTGTGTATCTAATCACATTGGTGATACAGGCTGCTGAGCTGTGTATCTAATCACATGTGTGATACAGCCTGCTGAGCTGTGTATCTAATCACATGTGTGATACAGCCTGCTGAGCTGTGTATCTAATCACATGTGTGATACAGCCTGCTGAGCTGTGTATCTAATCACATGTGTGATACAGCCTGCTGAGCTGTGTATCTAATCACATGTGTGATACAGCCTGCTGAGCTGTGTATCTAATCACATGTGTGATACAGCCTGCTGAGCTGTGTATCTTCACATGTGTGAATACAGCTGCTGAAGCTGTGTAATCTAATCACATGTGTGATACAGGCTGCTGAGCTGTGTATCTAATCACATGTGTGATACAGGCTGCTGAACTGTGTATCTAATCACATGTGTGATACAGGCTGTTGAGCTGTGTATCTAATCACATGCTGTGATATCAGGCTGCTGAGCTGTGTATCTAATCACATGCTGTGATACAGGCTGCTGAGTGTGTAATCTAACACATGTGTGATTACAGGCTGCTGAGCTGTGTATCTAATCACATGTGTGATACAGCCTGCTGAGCGGTGTATCTAATCACATGTGTGATACAGCCTGCTGAGCGGTGTATCTAATCACGTGTGATACAGGCTGCTGAGCTGTGTATCTAATCACATGTGTTATACAGCCTGCTGAGCTGTGTATCTGATCACATGTGTGATACAGCCTGCTGAGCTGTGTATCTAATCACATGTGTGATACAGCCTGCTGAGCCGTGTATGCGATCTCCTCCCTTGTGATACTGTCTGCTGAGCTGTGTATCTAGTCCTATCCTGTGTCATACTGTCTGCTGAGCTGTGTATCTAATCTCCATCCTTGTGATACATCTCTTGCAGGCAGGTAGGTGGCTCCAGCAGCTCTGCCGTCTGTTCCTTCAGACTCAGAGACATTGAAGCCACTTTCAATGGAAACTACAAGGAGCAGAACAAGGAAAGTTCCAAGTGGACCCGATACACGGGACCGGTGTCCAGTCCTCGTCCTGGAAGTGTAAGTACCATGACTCTCATCGTTTGACTTAACCTACCCCCCCAATTCTGGTGATAATTTTGTAATTGGTTCCCTGTAATACTCTGTGCTGCTGAGGCTCCTCCCACTGTGTTAACCCTTGTGTTTCTCCTGCAGTGCTCCTCAGGAAAGTTCTCGGACACAGACCTGAACTTCATGAAAGATCACTTCCTGATGGATGAGAAGGTCTCGCCCATTGATCGGCGCCCCCTGCTGATCCAGCAGTCCCTCAGCTACACACGCATCGCCATTGACTCTGTGCAGGCCTTGTCAGGAGATCCCTACACGGTGATGTACCTGGGCACAGGTAAGTGCTGTGATGCCCACTGCTGGTGGGGTGAGAACTGCACACCCATTAATGTGCCCTCCCTCTGTTCCTCAGATCGGGGCTCAGTACATAAGGTCGTCCTGGTAAAAGGTGGCATCGAGTCTCATATCATCGAGGAACTGAGACTTCTGCCGGAATCGGAGCCCATTGAGACCCTCTTGCTGGCCCCCAAAAAGGTGAGACTTCACCCATCACAGGGTAATCTCATAGAGCTATTGTCGTCTGTAATCAGCCAACGTCTGCCAGTGCAGCAGATCACGCCCCCTAATATTACAGCTGTAAGCCACGCCCCTGATCTCTTGCAGGACATGCTGTATGTCGGCTCCAGAGATGGCCTCCTGCAGGTTCCCCTGGTGAACTGCAGCGTCTACCGGACCTGCATAGAGTGCATCTTGGCGCGAGACCCATACTGTGCCTGGAGCGTGCCCAGCCATGAGTGCCAGCGCATCTCATCAAGCCAGGAGAACCAGTAAGTGAGGTCCAATACCACCCCAAAACCCTCAATCCACCCAGACCCAACTAAGATGTCTCCAAACTCCACAGCGACCCCCGACTGCAGGATGTAGAGGAGGGAAACCCCAACACAACCTGTCTGAGCCCCACCATGAAGGGCAGAGGTCACCGACCATCGCAAAACATGGACAACCCACCGACCAGAGGTGAGTGATGGCTAAATGCATACATGATGTCACCGCTGATCTCTAGTGATGGATAGGCTGCATTCTCAGTGATGTCACCGCTGATCTCTAGTGATGGATAGGCTGCATTCTCAGTGATGTCACCGCTGACCTCTAGTGATGGATAGGCTGCATTCTCACTGATGTCACCGCTGATCTCTAGTGATGGATAGGCTGCATTCTCAGTGATGTCACCGCTGATCTCTAGTGATGGATAGGCGGCATTCTCAGTGATGTCACCGCTGATCTCTAGTGATTGATAGGCTGCATTCTCAGTGATGTCACCGCTGATCTCTAGTGAATGGATAGGCTGCATTCTCAGTGATGTCACCGCTGATCTCTAGTGATGGATAGGCTGCATTCTCAGTGATGTCACCACTGATCTCTAGTGATGGATAGGCTGCATTCTCAGTGATGTCACCGCTGATCTCTAGTGATGGATAGGCTGCATTCTCAGTGATGTCACCGCTGATCTCTAGTGATGGATAGGCGGCATTCTCAGTGATGTCACCGCTGATCTCTAGTGATGGATAGGCTGAATTCTCAGTGATGTCACCGCTGATCTCTAGTGATGGATAGGTGGCATTCTCAGTGATGTCACCGCTGATCTCTAGTGATGGATAGGTGGCATTCTCAGTGATGTCACCGCTGATCTGTAGTGATGGATAGGCTGCATTCTCAGTGATGTCACCGCTGATCCTAGTGATGGATAGGCTGCATTCTCAGTGATGTCACCGCTGATCTCAAGTGATGGATAGGCTGCATTCTCAATGATGTCACCGCTGATCTCAGTGATGGATAGGCTGCATTCTCAGTGATGTCACCGCTTGATCTCTAGTGATGGATAGGCTGCATTCTCAGTGATGTCACCGCTGATCTCTAGTGATGGATAGGCTGCATTCTTAGTGATGTCACCGCTGAACTCTAGTGATGGATAGGCGGCATTCTTAGTGATGTCACCGCTGATCTCTAGTGATGGATAGGCTGCATTCTCAGTGATGTCACCGCTGATCTCTAGTGATGGATAGGCTGCATTCTCAGTGATGTCACCGCTGATCTCTAGTGTGGATAGGCTGCATTCGATGGATCATGCATCTGATCTCAGTAGGCTGATTCTCAGTGATGTCACCGCTGATCTCTAGTGATGGATAGGCTGCATTCTCAGTGATGTCACCGCTGATCTCTAGTGATGGATAGCTGCATTCTCAGTGATGTCACACCTGATCTCTAGTGATGGATAGGGCATTCTCAGTGATGTCCACCGCTGATCTCTAGTGATGGATAGGCTGCATTTCTCAGTGATGTCACCGCTTGCTCTGATCTAGTGATGGATGATGTCACCGCTGATTCTCAGTGATGATAGGCTGCATCTCTATGATCATGATCTCATTGAGTGATGTCACCGCTGATCTCTAGTGATGGATAGGCTGCATTCTCAGTGATGTCACCGCTGATCTCTAGTGATGGATAGGCTGCATTCTCAGTTGATGTCACCGCTGATCTCTAGTGATGGATAGGCTGCATTCTCAGTTGTCACCGCTGATGTAGTGATGGATAGGCTGCATTCTCAGTGATAGTCACCGCTGATCTCTAGATGAATGGATCAGGCGATGGGCATTCTCAGTGATGTCACCGAGCTGATCTCTGAGTGATGGATCTAGGCTGCATTCTCATTCTCAGTGTGTCACCGCTGATCAGTGATGTCACCGCTGATCTCTAGTGATGGATAGGCTGCATTCTCAGTGATGTCATCCGCTGATCTCTAGTGATGGATAGGCTGCATTCTCAGTGATGTCACCTGATCTCTGATCTCTCAGTGATGATGGATGAGGCTGCATTCTCAGTGATGTCACCGCTGATCTAGTTGATGGATTCAGTCTCTCTGTGATGATAGGCTGCATTCTCAGTGATGTCACTGCACGCTGATGGATCTCTAGTGATGGATAGGCTGCATTCTCAGTGATGTCACCGCTGATCTCTAGTGATGGATAGGATGCATTCTCAGTGATGTCACCGCTGATCTCTAGTGATGGATAGGCTGCATTCTCAGTGATGTCACCGCTGATCTCTAGTGATGGATAGGCTGCATTCTCAGTGATGTCACTGCTGATTCTAGTGAATGGATAGGCTGCATTCTCAGTGATGTCACCGCTGATCTCTAGTGAATGGATAGGCTGCATTCTCAGTGATGTCACCGCTGATCTCTAGTGATGGATAGGCTGCATTCTCAGTGATGTCACCACTGATCTCTAGTGATGGATAGGCTGCATTCTCAGTGATGTCACCGCTGACCTCTAGTGAAGGATAGGCGGCATTCTCAGTGATGTCACGCTGATCTCTAGTGATGGATAGGCTGCATTCTCAGTGATGTCACTGCTGATCTCTAGTGATGGATAGGCGGCATTCTCAGTGATGTCACCGCTGATCTCTAGTGATGGATAGGCGGCATTCTCAGTGATGTCACCGCTGATCTCTAGTGATGGATAGACTGCATTCTCAGTGATGTCACCGCTGATCTCTAGTGATGGATAGGCGGCATTCTCAGTGATGTCACCGCTGATCTCTAGTGATGGATAGGCTGCATTCTCAGTGATGTCACCACTGATCTCTAGTGATGGATAGGCTTCATTCTCAGTGATGTCACCGCTGATCTCTAGTGATGGATACGCTGCATTCTCAGTGATGTCACCGCTGATCTCTAGTGATGGATACGCTGCATTCTCAGTGATGTCACCGGTTCTCATGCTATAATGTTTCTCTTCCAGTTGGTAACTTCTCGGTGGCCTATAACTCCGTCGTTGAGCTCCAGTGTCCACGGATTTCGTCTCTCGCCACCTACAGCTGGAAGCATCTGGGACAGACGCTGGACAGGCAAGTGGTCACCCAGGGGGGCTCTCTGGTTGTCATAGTGAAGACTGATACATTGGGCCCCTACGAGTGTTGGGCCAATGAAAACGGGTTCTGGTACAAGGCGGCTCAGTACTGGATCAAGGACCCGAGCGGGGTGGGCATCAGCCACAGAGGCTCCTTCAACGGCGACAGTAACATGGCCTTCGAGAACGGCGTTTCCTTCAGCAGCAGTGAACACGACTACTTCAAACCGTTTGTGGCGGTGACGGTGCTGCTGACGGTGACGCTGTGTGGGTGCGCCTGTCTGGCGCTTTACACCTGGTGGGACCAAATCAAAGCCAAGAGTAAAATCCAGAACTGCAGCACGCCCGAGTCTGAGAAGTTGTCTGGAGCCAAACAGCCAGAGAAGACCCCCCTGAACGGCTTCTGCCAGTACAGCCGCAACATCGCCAAACCGTGCTGCGTACCCTGCAGAGCCGGCAGCAAGATGGACGTAGACAACAACAGCGTCAACCTGACGCCCAACGGGGGAGCAGCAGACGCCGCCTCTGACGTCTGAGTGCCTCCACATGTGCGACGCCACGAGCGGACACACTGCCACTTTTATACTGGGGTTCATGACGGATCTTCCGGTCGCCTGACTTATGTGAATTTGGCGGCATCTACCTCTCCGGCTGAGAAAACCACTTGCACACGGGACCAAATAGGACTTGCTGAACCGTAAGCCAAGATAGCCGCCAGGCCTGAGGTGCGGAGGCGGACTGGACGACTGTTACCCCTTTTGTAATGTGAACCCACTTGTACATAGAGACAGATCACTGCCGATAGTGAGTGCAACCGGTGCGGGGGGCCCTCGAGGTGAGTGAGAGGGATCACTCCGGGACCGCCATGGTGCACCAACAGCCGTGTAACACGAGTGACCAAAGCTGTGTGACTGCGCAGAAGTGTCTGTGTGTCCTGCTGATATATGGGGGGGAGGGGGGGTAAGTATTGAGTGTCCAATGTCTCCTGTTGTTGCAGTACCGTATCAGTATTATAGGGGGCGCTGTGTGCATGACAGTCACTGCCAGATGTGTTTATAATAAAAGACCAAACCAGGAGCAGTCAGCGTTATATGATGTCACCAAGGGCCCGCACATCTGTACACTACCACTGTATCACACTGGATTAGATACACAGCTCAGCAGACAGTATCACACATGACAGGATTAGATACACAGCTCAGCAGACTGTATCACACAGGATAGGATTAGATACACAGCTCAGCAGACAGTATCACACATGATAGGATTAGATACACAGATCAGCAGACTGTATCACACAGGATAGGATTAGATACACAGCTCAGCAGACAGTATCACACAGGATAGGATTAGATACACAGCTCAGCAGACAGTATCACACAGGATAGGATTAGATACACAGCTCAGCAGACAGTATCACACACGATAGGATTAGATACACAGCTCAGCAGACAGTATCACACAGGATAGGATTAGATACACAGCTCAGCAGACAGTATCACACAGGATAGGATTAGATACACAGATCAGCAGACAGTATCACACAGGATAGGATTAGATACACAGCTCAGCAGACAGTATCACACAGGATAGGATTAGATACACAGCTCAGCAGACAATATCACACAGGATAGGATTAGATACACAGATCAGCAGATAGTATCACACATGATAGGATTAGATACACAGATCAACAGACAGTATCACACAGGATAGGATTAGATACAGAGCTCAGCAGACTGTATCACACAGGATAGGATTAGATACAGAGCTCAGCAGACAGTATCACACAGGATAAGATTAGATACAGAGCTCAGCAGACTGTATCACACAGGATAGGATTAGATACACAGCTCAGCAGACTGTATTACACAGGATAGGATTAGATACACAGCTCAGCAGACTGTATCACACAGGATAAGATTAGATACACAGCTCAGCAGACAGTATCACACAGGATAGGATTAGATACACAGCTCAGCAGACAGTATCACACACGATAGGATTAGATACACAGCTCAGCAGACAGTATCACACAGGATAGGATTAGATACACAGCTCAGCAGACAGTATCACACAGGATAGGATTAGATACACAGATCAGCAGACAGTATCACACAGGATAGGATTAGATACACAGCTCAGCAGACAGTATCACACAGGATAGGATTAGATACACAGCTCAGCAGACAATATCACACAGGATAGGATTAGATACACAGATCAGCAGATAGTATCACACATGATAGGATTAGATACACAGATCAACAGACAGTATCACACAGGATAGGATTAGATACAGAGCTCAGCAGACTGTATCACACAGGATAGGATTAGATACAGAGCTCAGCAGACAGTATCACACAGGATAAGATTAGATACAGAGCTCAGCAGACTGTATCACACAGGATAGGATTAGATACACAGCTCAGCAGACTGTATTACACAGGATAGGATTAGATACACAGCTCAGCAGACTGTATCACACAGGATAAGATTAGATACAGAGCTCAGCAGACAGTATCACACAGGATAGGATTAGATACACTGCTCAGCAGACAGTATCACACAGGATAGGATTAGATACACCGCTCAGCAGACAGTATCACACATGATAGTATTAGATACACAGATCAGCAGATAGTATCACACATGATAGGATTAGATACACAGCTCAGCAGATAGTATCACACATGATAGGATTAGATACACAGCTCAGCAGACAGTAGCACACAGGATAGGATCAGATACAAATCTTAGCAGACAGTATCACACAGGATAGGATTAGATACACCACTCAGCAGTCAGTATCACACATGATAGGATTAGATACACAGCTCAGCATTCAGTATCACACATGATAGGATTAGATACACAGCTCAGCAGACAGTATCACACAGGATAGGATTAGATACACAGCTCAGCAGACAGTATCACACATGATAGGATTAGATACACAGCTCAGCAGACAGTATCACACAGGATAGGATTAGATAAACAGCTCAGCAGACAGTATCACACATGATAGGATTAGATACAAATCTTAGCAGACAGTATCACACATGAGAGGCTTGGATACAATGGATCTGCAGACTGGCTGAGCCTCCATTTGAACCCTTGGTGCTTTATTGCTGCCGTGTGGACAGAAGTGGACATTGCAGGTAAGAATATGATTACTTGTTGTTACACAGTTCTATGGTTGGGATCAGAATGGACCCAGTGTGATCCAAAGATGCTAAATGCTCTCAGCATTGCAGTCTTTGCTTTTACAAGGCGTTTTATACATGATAAATTAAAACACAGACCTAATATGAAGGAGATTTTTTTAAAAAAGCCCTGAGTTTCTGGAGAATCCAGCACAGCTCCCTGGACCTACCCGCTGAAGAGAAATAAAAGAAAACTGCAATATGATGATGAAGATGCACATGATCTGCTGCCCTCTGGTGGCCATCTATAGTCCTGCATGGAGATATTCCTATTCGCACTGGTCTGTGTTTTTTTATGTGAAATCAGGAAAAAAACAGGAGAAATATATATGCAGCACATCTTGGGATGTCAGATGACTCTGAGGTGATTGCGGGTTGGCATGGCTCCTCAGTGTGGCCCCTGGAAGTCCTCAGATCCCCTCCAGCTGTGGTGTAATCTCTCCCGGGATTATTGTGGACGATGTGACCTTCGCTGAGCCTGCCATAATATAATTACCCATATAGGCAGCCTCATTATATGTATGACACTGACTATGTAATAGTTGGGGGGCTGAGCTGGTAGAATGGGGCCCCAGGGGCAGTGTTAGGGCTCTTTTATGACCTTCTGTCTCAGAAACATATGTTAAGACACCTCTGTTATGCATGGCCTAGTATAGAGACTGAACACCCCACCACTACAGGGTCCGGATTTGGAGGACCTATGCTAACACTGGCCATCTCCTATTCAATATTAAGGTGACAGGTGGCCTTTAAGAAGTGCACAATTTCTGGTCCTGATAAGATGGGGCAAGTAGTGGTGAGAGACAGACAGGAGGTGAAGCTGTGAATTAGAAATCACTCACTGCCAGAGATCAAACACTGTCTGTGGATTTACAGCTGAGTGCGGCATGATGGGAGCGGAGACCTGCAGAGCTGCACTCACACTAATATCTTTCTGAATGGAAGTGAAGAAGCTGAGAGATGCCGGCGGCAGGATGAGGCTCCCGCTGGAAGCTTTCATCACCAGCCCATTGTCAGCCACACATTAGCACACAGAAGCCGGAGGAGGGTGGCACTACTTCAAACCAAATATTACGGTATATCCTGCACGACCACATCAAAGCATTGATATAGATTCCTGTATAACTTATCTTAACTTGTCCCTCATCTATAGAGGAGGAGTGGTGAGCAGATCTTGCTATAGTAATATAGATAATCTCCTACACCTTAGTATAGATGAGGAGTGGTGAGCAGACCTGACTGTAGTAATATAGATAATCTCCTACACCTTAGTATAGAGAAGGAGTGGTGAGCAGACCTGGCTGTAGTAATATAGATAATCTCCTACACCTTAGTATAGAGAACTGATAAGCAGACCTGGCTGTAGTAATACATATTATCTCCTACTACTTAGTATAGAGGAGGAGTGGTGAGCAGACCTGGCTGTAGTAATATAGATAATCTCCTACACCTTAGTATAGAGGAGAAGTGATGAGTAGACCTGGCTGTAGCAATACAGATAATCTCCTACTACTTAGTATAGAGGAGGAGTGGTGAGCAGACCTGGCTGTAGTAATATAGATAATCTCCTACACCTTAGTATACAGGAGGAGTGGTGAGCAGACCTGGCTGTAGTAATATAGATAATCTCCTACACCTTAGTATAGAGAAGGAGTGGTGAGCAGACCTGGCTGTAGTAATATAGATAATCTCCTACACCTTAGTATAGAGAACTGGTAAGCAGACCTGGCTGTAGTAATACATATTATCTCCTACTACTTAGTATAGAGGAGGAGTGGTGAGCAGACCTGGCTGTAGTAATATAGATAATCTCCTACACCTTAGTATAGAGGAGGAGTGGTGAGCAGACCTGGCTGTAGTAATATAGATAATCTCCTACACCTTAGTATAGAGAACTGGTAAGCAGACCTGGCTGTAGTAATACATATTATCTCCTACTACTTAGTATAGAAGAGGAGTGGGGAGCAGACCTGGCTGTAGTAATATAGATAATCACCTACACTTTAGTATAGGGGGGGGGATGGTGATCAGGCCTTGCTATAGTAAGATAGATAATACCCTATATGTCAGTATGGTGGAATGGTGAGCAGACCAGGCTTTAGTAATATAGATAATATCCTATATGTCAGTATAGAGGAGGAGTGGAGAGTAGACCATGCTGTAGTAATATAGATAATATCCTATATTTCAGTATGGAGGAGTGGTAAGCAGACCTTGCTGTAGGCATGCTGGGAGTTGTATTTTGGCAACAGATGGATGGCCACAGGTTGGGCATCCCTGATATAGATAATATCCTATATGTTAGTACAGAGGAGGAGTGGTGAGCAGACCTTGCTGTAGTAATATAGATAATATCCTATATCTCAGTATAGAGGAGGGGTGGTGAGCAGGTACGATAGCAGTGTGGACATTATCCTTATTAAGCCTGCCGGAGCTCTCTGGACCAGGCCTTGCCAGGTGATACCCCAATACGTGCAGTGTTTTCTGTTGAGCTGAATGCTGGCATATTTGCCGGGTTGTGGTATTGCAGTGGCATCTGGCAACACCGGAACGAGACAGTGCCAAAACCGTACAGCGAATGTGAAACTAGCCCGTCATATGCAGTATATAATCATTGCTTATAAATGTGATGTCAGAGAGGTATCTGTGGCATATCCGGCTGCTATCTGCCATAATGATGGTATGATTATTACCTGTAAACATGCAGTGCACACACTGCTGGTATCACAAGTCTATTAACACAATTTCCCTCTCACTTTTGTCCTGATAATTTATGGTAATGGGTCGCTTTTGCCCGGCGTGGCTAAATATTCTTCTGCTGTCACCTGGGGAGTTAGTTTCCTGCCTGCGTTTCTGATCTGCAGCTAAACGCAATGATAATAATAATTATAATAATAACCTGTTTAGAAACATAAAAGCAGGCGCTGCGCTTTTATCTCCCAATCTGCCCTGCCACCTGCTTATTACAGGGACTCCCTGTATAACACTACAAAGCTCTGGTATCATGGGGCAAACAGCACCGCCCAAGGCTCGAGAAGTCACCACATAGTATTCATGTATCTGAGTATCATCACCAGTACCATAAAGATATCCAGCAGATACTCCTAAAATGCTCTGTGCTGCTGGGACCCTGCTCCTGTCACTGTGCAACTCTCAGCCTATGACTTCCACAAGATAAGCACACAGCTCTCCTGAAATCATCTGTGCTGATATAAAATACTAAAAACCCAAACAAACTATCTGTGACTGTAGCATCCCAATTACAGTTATTTTCATCCCGATAGACTGGCTGAACCCAGACCACCTAATAATTATAACGTCCAAAGAAATCAAACTGACCCTCCTCTACTCAACCCAGACGTGTGCATATTGTATACTGGGAGTAATCCTCAGTATCTGCTCTTATTCTGTATATATATATACACTGCACAGTACCACTTCTCCTGTCCTGTATACTGGGTGTAATCCTCAGTATCTGCTCTTATTCTGTATATATATATATATACACTGCACAGTACCACTTCTCCTGTCCTGTATACTGGGTGTAATCCTCAGTATCTGCTCTTATTCTGTATATATATATGTACACTGCACAGTACCACTTCTCCTGTCCTGTATACTGGGTGTAATCCTCAGTATCTGCTCTTATTCTGAGTATATATACACTGCACAGTACCACTTCTCCTGTCCTGTATACTGGGTGTAATCCTCAGTATCTGCTCTTATTCTGTATATATATATACACTGCCACAGTACCACTTTCTCCTGTCCTGTATACTGGGAGTAATCCTCAGTATCTGCTCTTATTCTGTATATATATACACTGCACAGTACCACTTCTCCTGTCCTGTATACTGGGTGTAATCCTCAGTATCTGCTCTTATTCTGAGTATATATACACTGCACAGTACCACTTCTCCTGTCCTGTATACTGGGAGTAATCTTCAGTATCTGCTCTTATTCTGTATATATACACTGCACAGTACCACTTCTCCTGTCCTGTATACTGGGTGTAATCCTCAGTATCTGCTCTTATTCTGTATATATACACTGCACAGTACCACTTCTCCTGTCCTGTATACTGGGTGTAATCCTCAGTATATGCTCATACTCTATATATATAGACACTGCACAGTACCACTTCTCCTGTCCTGTATACTGGGTGTAATCCTCAGTATCTGCTCTTATTCTGTATATACGGACACTGCACAGTACCACTTCTCCTGTCCTGTATACTGGGTGTAATCCTCAGTATCTGCTCTTATTCTATATATATATACACTGCACAGTACCACTTCTCCTGTCCTGTATACTGGGAGTAATCCTCAGTATCTGCTCTTATTCTGTATATATATATACACTGCACAGTACCACTTCTCCTGTCCTGTATACTGGGTGTAATCCTCAGTATCTGCTCTTATTCTGAGTATATATACACTGCACAGTACCACTTCTCCTGTCCTGTATACTGGGTGTAATCCTCAGTATCTGCTCTTATTCTGTATATATATATACACTGCACAGTACCACTTCTCCTGTCCTGTATACTGGGAGTAATCCTCAGTATCTGCTCTTATTCTGTATATATATACACTGCACAGTACCACTTCTCCTGTCCTGTATACTGGGTGTAATCCTCAGTATCTGCTCTTATTCTGAGTATATATACACTGCACAGTACCACTTCTCCTGTCCTGTATACTGGGAGTAATCTTCAGTATCTGCTCTTATTCTGTATAT
>ONZH01003471.1:0-127500 GCA_900303285.1 Rhinella marina | reverse complement strand
ATGACCATGTCCATGGCAAATCACAGATGCACAAAATATGGAAGCGGTCCATGTGCCTTCATCTTTTTTATGACTTCCATATGCT
This sequence comes from Rhinella marina, assembly GCA_900303285.1. Classification (NCBI taxonomy): domain Eukaryota; kingdom Metazoa; phylum Chordata; class Amphibia; order Anura; family Bufonidae; genus Rhinella; species Rhinella marina. The sequence goes on along the minus strand of ONZH01003471.1, from coordinate 127,415 downwards.
TTCCATGTCCGCGTGTCCATTCCACAGATAGAACATGTCCGATACTGGTCCATGCAGACCGCAAAACTAACGTGTCTGTCCAAAAAGTGGCGCATGTAGGGTTCCTAGACTTTTTGGCAACCTGCTCGACATGGGGGTGGGGCTTGCTGGAAAGGGGCGTGGTCTAAGATGCGGCACAATCCTGGTGTAAAATCCAGTAAGCCAGCCAATAGTCAGACAAAAGTGTCCGTTCCTGCGCCACATGTATCATCCGGCCTGAACACCCGTGATGGATCTGGTGACCGTGTAGACAGCTGGTCCACACCATCCACAGCAGGGAACCTCCGGCACTCCAGCTGTTGTGACACTAATTCCCAGTATGCTCCATTGACTTCTATGGTAGTTCCAAGAACAGCCAAGCACCTATGCATGCTGGGAGTTGTAGTGTCACAACAGCTAAAGCACCAGAGGTGGCACTAGACCAGGGATGCTCAATCTGCGGCCCTCCAGCTGTTGCAGAACTACAACTCCCAGCATGCCTGGACAGCCTACAGCTATCAACCTGCAAAAGGGCATGGTGGGAGTTGTAGTTTTACAACAGCTGGAAGGTCGCAGGTTGAGCATCCCTGCACTACACAGAACTTGCAATACTGCGTGTGATCTGAATCTAGAGGAAAAAGGGTTAATTGTCTGCACTTCTGACACCTGTGAACATGCTTGTCAGGTCAGTGCAGAGACTCCAGTAGGTAACAGCCTGGCAAGCTCACCAGTAACACCAGTAACACAGACTGAAGTCATTTCCAAAAGACCCATTCTGGACAAGCAGCAATCCACAGATCCTGGAGACAACATGGAGGTCTCCAAGAAGAAAGCTATCTTCAGCACATAGAAGTCCACAGATCCTGCAGACTACATGGAGTTCAGTGAGGAGAAGATCTTAACCAGCATCAACAGTCCACAGATCCTGGAGACAACATGGAGGTTAGTGAGGGGAAGACCTCTCCAGATTAGTGTGATACGTAACCTGTGGACATACTTTAATTGAAAACTTTATGTATTTAGTGCAGGCCCATTTTTGAGAAAAGTTAAGATGATGATGATGATGATGATGATGTTGCTGCTGGTGTGAAGATGTAGCCAATCTTGGAAGTAATGCAGCCATCTCCTCATGATTGTGAGGTGGTAGAGTGGGAGATGGAAGCCTATGAACATGTGCGCGCCCCCTCCCCCCCCCAGAGTTGCCATAAATTAGTCATCAAAAATTAGGTGACTCTAAGACCTAGATGAGCCTAGAGAGAAAAAACTACTCCAGACCCTGACTGGGGTGTTTTTTGCCAACATTTATGCCTGTTTCCAGGCCCCTGTCCCACCCGACTGTTGAACATGGCAAAAAAGTAAAATAGTCACTAGTTACTCAGTAATTGAACCGAATTGCGGACAAATTATAGAGATGACGTCTGTGGAGACTCTCCCTCCATGAGAGACCATTGATTGTGAGGACATTGTGAAGAGATGACTTCTGGAGAGGCTCTCCTTCCATGAGAGACCATTCATCGTGAGGACATTGCAAAGAGATGACTTCTGGAGAGGCTCTCCTTCCATGAGAGACCATTGATCGTGAGGACATTGCAAAGAGATGACTTCTGGTGAGACTCTCCTTCCATGAGAGACCATTGATCGTGAGGACATTGTGAAGAGATGACTTCTGGGGAGACTCTCCTCCCATGAGAGACCATTGATCGTGAGGACATTGTGAAGAGATGACTTCTGGGGAGGCTCTCCTTCCATGAGAGACCATTGATCGTGAGGACATTGTGAAGAGATGACTTCTGGGGAGGCTCACCTTCCATGAGAGACCATTGATCGTTAGGACATTATGAAGAGATGACTTCTGGGGAGACTCACCTTCCATGAGAGACCATTGATCGCCGAGGACATTGTGAAGAGATGACTTCTGGGGAGGCTCTCCTTCCATGAGAGACCATTGATCGTGAGGACATTGTGAAGAGATGACTTCTGGGGAGACTCCCCTTCCATGAGAGACCATTGTGAAGAGATGACTTCTGGGGAGGCTCTCCTTCCATGAGAGACCATTGATCGCGAGGACATTGTGAAGAGATGACTTCTGGAGAGGCTCTCCTTCCATGAGAGACCACTGATCGTGAGGACATTCTGAAGAGATGACTTCTGGGGAGGCTCTCCTTCCATGAGAGACCACTGATCGTGAGGACATTGTGAAGAGATGACTTCTGGGGAGGCTCTCCTTCCATGAGAGACCATTGATCGTGAGGACATTGTGAAGAGATGACTTCTGGGAGACTCCCCTTCCATGAGAGACCATTGTGAAGAGATGACTTCTGGGGAGGCTCTCCTTCCATGAGAGACCATTGATCGCGAGGACATTGTGAAGAGATGACTTCTGGAGAGGCTCTCCTTCCATGAGAGACCACTGATCGTGAGGACATTCTGAAGAGATGACTTCTGGGGAGGCTCTCCTTCCATGAGAGACCATTTGATCGCGAGGACATTTGTGAAGAGATGACTTCTGGGGAGACTCTCCTTCCATGAGAGACCATTGATCGCGAGGACATTGTGAAGAGATGGCTTCTGGGGAGACTCTCCCTCCATGAGAGACCATTGATCGTGAGGACATTGTGAAGAGATGACTTCTGGGGGGCTCTCCTTCCATGAGAGACCATTGATCGTGAGGACATTGTGAAGAGATGACTTCTGGGGGGGCTCTCCTTCCATGAGAGACCATTGATCGTGAGGACATTGTGAAGAGATGACTTCTGGGGGGGCTCTCCTTCCATGAGAGACCATTGATCGTGAGGACATTGTGAAGAGATGGCTTCTGGGGAGACTCTCCTTCCATGAGAGTTATCCTCAATCCTGTGGGTATGGCATAACATCACATAAGCAGAATAACTCTTAAAATTAAAGACTGACTACCTCTCAGACATGATATAAACTGAGACTGGTTGTCAGCAGAAATAGATGTTGCTGTAGAATCAGTCATGTGGATTGGTCAATTACGGAGTCCGGCTTTAAAAGGAGGTAAAGTGAATGTTCATAGTGTAGATGCAGCGGGTCCACCACCAAATAGTGCACCCAGGGGACGTGTCCTCAGAGTCAGTCTGCATGTCGTCAGCAGGTTCCCCGCTCACTGATCAGAAGAGGGGATATACTGTGCAATAAAAGCCAACACTATTCCCGGACTGAGATGACACCTTCTCACAATCTCTCGTGTTATTACACCTCTGAGGTTTTCACACGTCTTGTGCACCTGTTATTACGTAGGAGCTCAGCACAGAACTGCACCGGGGGGAAGAGGGATAGCACGGGGCGCGTGAGGGGTACACGAAAAGTGATACCTGATCCAATAATGATGGATAGTAATGAGAGGATGAGAAGGCATGTTAGATCTACAAACAGATACTTCACAACAGGTCTATATCCTTATCCACAGGAGCAGTATTATAGCAGTTATATTCTTGTACATAGGAGCAGTATTATAGTAGTTATATTCTTGTACATAGGAGGCAGTATTATAGTAGTTATATTCTTGTACATAGGAGCAGTATTATAGTAGTTATATTCTTGTACATAGGAGCAGTATTATAGTAGTTATATTCTTGTATATAGGAGCAGTATTATAGTAGTTATATTCTTGTACATAGGCAGTATTATAGTAGTTATATTCCTGTACATAGGAGCAGTATTATAGTAGTTATATTCTTGTACATAGGAGCAGTATTATAGTAGTTATATTCTTGTACATAGGAGCAGTATTATAGTAGTTATATTCTTGTACATAGGAGCAGTATTATAGTAGTTATATTCTTGTACATAGGAGGCAGTATTATAGTAGTTATATTCCTGTACATAGGGGCAGTATTATAGTAGTTATATTCTTGTACATAGGAGGCAGTATTATAGCAGTTATATTCTTGTACATAGGAGCAGTATTATAGTAGATATATTCTTGTACATAGGAGGTAGTAATTATAGTAGTTATATTCTTGTACATAGGAGCAGTATTATAGCAGTTATATTCTTGTACATAGGAGCACTATTATAGTAGATATATTCTTGTACATAGGAGGTAGTATTATAGTAGTTATATTCTTGTACATAGGAGCAGTATTATAGTAGTTATATTCTTGTACATAGGAGGTAGTATTATAGTAGTTATATTATTGTACATAGGAGCAGTATTATAGTAGTTATATTCTTGTACATAGAGGCAGTATTATAGTAGTTATATTCTTGTACATAGGAGCAGTATTATAGCAGTTATATTCTTGTACATAGGAGCAGTATTATAGTAGTTATATTCTTGTACATAGGAACAGTATTATAGCAGTTATATTCTTGTACATAGGAGGCAGTATTATAGTAGTTATATTCTTGTACATAGGAGCAGTATTATAGCAGTTATATTCTTGTACATAGGAGCAGTATTATAGTAGTTATATTCTTGTACATAGGAGCAGTATTATAGTAATTATATTCCTGTACATAGCAGCAGTATTAGAGTAGTTATATTCTTGTACATAGGATGCAGTATTATAGTAGTTATATTCTTGTATATAGGAGCAGTATTATAGTAGTTATATTATTTTACATTGGAGGCAGTATTATAGTAGTTATATTATTTTACATTGGAGGCAGTATTGTTAATACTATTTATATTGATTTGTTTTTTTATATAAGTGGAGCTCCCCCATGTCCTTTTTATGTTAGAATTTTATTGTACAGTATAACAGTTTGTAAGTTCTTACTGTACAGCAGTCAGGACATTCATGAGTTAATGGTGATTTTGTGAGGATGTACATTGTCTTAGACTTCACTAAACTTCCTCTACATGGTTGCATATACATTCTAAGAATACAGAGTACATTTTTATAGTAGTTATATTCTTGTACATAGGAGCAGTATTATAGTAGTTATATTCTTGTACATAGGAGCAGTATTATAGTAGTTATATTCTTGTACATAGGAGCAGTATTATAGTAATTAAATTCTCGTACATAGGAGCAGTATTATAGTAGTTATATTCTTGTACATAGGAGCAGTATTATAGTAGTTATATTCTTGTATACAGGAGGCAGTATTATAGTAGTTATATTCTTGTACATAGGAGCAGTATTATAGTAGTTATATTCTTATACATAGGAACACTATTATAGTAGTTATATTCTTGTACATAGGAGCAGTATTATAGTAGTTATATTCTTGTACATAGGAGGCAGTATTATAGTAGTTATATTCTTGAACATAGGAGTAGTATTATAGTAGTTATATTCTTATACATAGGAACACTATTATAGTAGTTATATTCTTGTATACAGGAGGCAGTATTATAGTAGTTATATTCTTGTACATAGGAGCAGTATTATAGTAGTTATATTCTTATACATAGGAACACTATTATAGTAGTTATATTCTTGTACATAGGAGGCAGTATTATAGTAGTTATATTCTTGTACATAGGAGCAGTATTATAGTAGTTATATTCTTGTACATAGGAGCAGTATTATAGTAGTTATATTCTTGTACATAGGAGCAGTATTATAGTAATTATATTCCTGTACATAGGAGCAGTATTATAGTAGTTATATTCTTGTACATAGGATGCAGTATTATAGTAGTTATATTCTTGTACATAGGAGCAGTATTATAGTAGTTATATTCTTGTACATAGCAGGCAGTATTATAGTAGTTATATTCTTGTATATAGGAGCAGTATTATAGTAGTTATATTATTTTACATTGGAGGCAGTATTATAGTAGTTATATTATTTTACATTGGAGGCAGTATTGTTAATACTATTTATATTGATTTGTTTTTTTATATAAGTGGAGCTCCCCCATGTCCTTTTTATGTTAGAATTTTATTGTACAGTATAACAGTTTGTAAGTTCTTACTGTACAGCAGTCAGGACATTCATGAGTTAATGGTGATTTATGTGAGGATTGTACATTGTCTTAGACTTCACTAAACTTCCTCTACATGGTTGCATATACATTCTACAGACATACAGAGTACATTTTTATAGTAGTTATATTCTTGTACATAGGAGCAGTATTATAGTAGTTATATTCTTGTACATAGGAGCAGTATTATAGTAATTAAATTCTCGTACATAGGAGCAGTATTATAGTAGTTATATTCTTGTATACAGGAGGCAGTAATTATAGTAGTTATATTCTGTAATAGGAGCAGATTATGTAGTTATATCTGTACATATGAACACTATTATAGTAGTTATATTCTTATACATAGAGCAGTATTATAGTAGTTATATTATTGTACATAGGAGCAGTATTATAGTAGTTATATTCTTGTACATAGGAAGCAGTATTATAGTAGTTAATATTCCTGTACATAGGAGGCAGTATTATAGTAGTTATATTCTTGTACATAGGAGCAGTATTATAGCAGTTATATTCTTGTACATAGGAGCAGTATTATAGTAGTTATATTCTTGAACATAGGAGCAGTATTATAGTAGTTATATTCTTGTACATAGGAGCAGTATTATAATAGTTATATTCTTGTACATAGGAGCAGTATTATAATAGTTATATTCTTGTACATAGGAGCAGTATTATAGTAGTTATATTCTTGTACATAGGAGCAGTATTATAGTAGTTATATTCTTGTACATAGGAGCAGTATTATAGTAATTAAATTCTCGTACATAGGAGCAGTATTATAGTAGTTATATTCTTGTATACAGGAGGCAGTATTATAGTAGTTATATTCTTGTACATAGGAGCAGTATTATAGTAGTTATATTCTTGTACATATGAACACTATTATAGTAGTTATATTCTTATACATAGGAGCAGTATTATAGTAGTTATATTATTGTACATAGGAGCAGTATTATAGTAGTTATATTCTTGTACATAGGAGCAGTATTATAGTAGTTATATTCCTGTACATAGGAGGCAGTATTATAGTAGTTATATTCTTGTACATAGGAGCAGTATTATAGCAGTTATATTCTTGTACATAGGAGCAGTATTATAATAGTTATATTCTTGTACATAGGAGCAGTATTATAATAGTTATATTCTTGTACATAGGAGCAGTATTATAGTAGTTATATTCTTGTACATAGGAGCAGTATTATAGCAGTTATATCCCTGTACATATATTTTTCACATTGTTTCTTGAATTCCGGAGTAAGATTTCACTCTGTAGATGTCGGTCACCTGGCTGTGACCTGTGTGCATTGTGGGGATTGTAGTTCCCCCAGTGACATCAGTTCAGTGTCAGATTCTCTCCCGGCAGGACTAATTACCCAAAAGTGACAGGGCACATGGAGGAAATGCCACCTATCCGACAAATATAGACGTGTGACTTTCCCTCCCCCTTTAATAACATGGAAAAGACAAACCCAGCAGTGTCCATAGCAACAGTCCCCGGTAAGAATACCATGCAAACGCAAACTTTCCCACCTTTGGTAAATGGACGGCTGAGGGACCTCCTGTGCATGAACGAGTCGCTTGGTATAACATACAATTACCTCTAGCCAAATACAACATTCTTAAAGGAACAGCTTATGAAAGTTTTGAGGCATGAGGTGTGGGATGCCTCATGCTTTTGCTTATTTAGAATTTATAGACTGCATATTGCATTTCTCATGCAGTGATGCCTAACAGATGACATGCCCTATTCCTAAAAAAATGTTACCTGCTTCCAGGGTGTGTATGCCTCATGCTTCACAGTCAGCGATGTCGCTGGCCCATTTTCAGATACTGTGTATGCCTCATACTTCAGTGGTAATGTAGATCGGTACCAGCTATGCGGCATTTCTTACCTGCTCTGCGATCATACCGACAGCATGCACGCCTCATGCCTCCACAATGCCTCCTGCTCTTAGAGGACTGACATACTGAATACTTCCCTGGGAAGTACCTCTTCCCTTGGTGCCTCAGGTCTCAATGTGGTCACTGGCTTAAATGTGCATTTTGTGCCTCACCAGCTTCATATGTAAGCATCTTAGGGTGGCAATACACCACCTGATGAAGTGCCCACAGCTATGGGACTGGAGAACACTTGCACCTCATCAAGTCTGCAGCAGAAGAGCTTGCAATCTAATTGTGCAATGCATGCCACGTGCAGTGTGCAGGGTTAACCCCTGGCATGCCAGCCGCTGTACTGCAGTGATGATTAGTGTGCGCTTGTTCCCATTCAGTAGTGTGGGGAGGAGGCGTGAGGCACGGGGGAATGGTCTGGATGCTAGCACACACCCTGATGCTTCACCTGGGCACCTCTGTAGCCGTGGAGAGGTTAAAGAGACGCTGTAGGGCTGGATCAGATTGTCACAGCTGCCAGACAGGCCAATAGGAGCCGCCTGCTATGAGATGGGCTTGGCTTGGTAAGGGAGACAGAGCTGGCTATAGAGAGAGAAGACAGGCAGGATCTCAGCTCCGAGTCCTCAGCGCCTTCCCATACAATGACATGTAAGAGCTGGCAAAGTGGCACCTGAGGATTGCATGGCATTGGGCACCTGGGCAGGGTTAGGGGGGAGGGGTGGGCATGGCACATTTGGCTTTTGTCGTTAATCTCTGTCTTCCTACCCCATGTAGGATATTGCACACAGAGTGTCAGGATTGGGGGGCTGAAGGCATCTCATCATCACATCCACACCACCACCACCGTCATGGACACCTCCGGGCACCTTCATGATTCAGGGGTTGGCGACATGGAAGAAGAACCCAAATGCTACTGCCCGTTATCGGGGGACTCTGTGAACCAGCTGCAGAGCCACCATCACAGCCTGTTGCACTCATCTTCTCCGTCAGCTTTCAGGGCACCTCCTTCCAACAACCCCACCGTCCTCCACCACCCTTCTTCCTCCAGGCAGGGCAGCCAGCTCAATTTAAGTGACCACTTGGTTGGACACTCTCCAACTTCAGCGTCTACAAGTGGGGCTGGCGGAGGATGCAAGCACAGACAAGCCAGTCCTCTCGTCCACAGAAGGGACAGCAACCCATTCACCGAAATAGCCATGAGCTCTTGTAAATACACCGGAGGGGTGATGAAGCCCCTCAGCCGACTAAGTGCCTCCAGAAGGAACCTGATAGACTCCGAGCCTGAGAGCCAACCTCTTCAGATCTTCAACTCCAGCAACGCTCCTGAGATTGTCATCTCTTCCAAGGATGAGCACCACTCCAACCAGAATTTGCACCCACCACCATCCCAATGCCACGCAGAACCACTCAGGCAATAGCACCACCGCCGTCAACTACCCCAAACCCAACAAGAGGAAGCATCAAAATATTGGATACAAATTGGGACATAGGAGGGCGCTTTTTGAGAAGCGGAAGAGGCTCAGTGACTACGCGCTGATATTCGGGATGTTTGGAATAGTTGTCATGGTCATTGAGACAGAACTGTCATGGGGTTTGTACGAAAAAGGTAGGATCCACGCCTGGTTGGGTGGGTGGATGGGGTTTCATAGTTGGGGTCCTCTAGAGTATGGCTCTTTGGCACCATCACGGTGGCTCCTTCCCAAGCAGGCGGCTGCTCCTCCTTGGCTTGTTGTGGCTCAGGCTGCAAAAGAGTTAACAGGCCTCAGTGCAACCGACATACATAGTCATGCACATCCTATATGGAGAGATCTCAGAGGATGCTGGGAAAAAAATGGCTACAGGTGTCAATAGGCAGCTGCTTGAGGTGAACGTCTGGCATTGGCGCTGGGGAATTAGATGCTGCTGTGATGAAGTGTGGTGGATGAAGCGGGGGGGCGTAGGACGTGTCGTAGGATCATTCCCCACATATTCCCGGGAAGCAGGCAGAATGTACAATGAGCAGTCCCCGATCTGCAGTCAGGAGGAGAAGCGTCTTCTGAGCACCATCTGCCGAGCAGATCTTAAGATTTCACTGAGAAGGGGAAGAAAATGGGGTGAATGGGAATGTGGGGGGGCCTTAGGTTATCCGTACAGTCAGTAATTATGCCGCTTCACACCCAGCTTTCCCAGAGTCCTGAATGGTAGACCTGAACAGTCAGTCATGTTTCCCGGCCTGCGGTAACTTTCACAAGACCACATAAGGAGGGGGGTAAATAGTTAATGGACAGCCAGATCTGCAGGAGCACAAGGGGCAGTGGTGGGATGATGGACGGGGTGCTGGGGGCATGGAGATGGCTGGTGCCATTTCAGCTGTTGGAGGCTTGTGAGACATCTGCTGCTGTCAGACAGCACAGACGGGGGCAGAGATCCGGAGCTTCAGGGGGTTCTCAGGCTTTCAGCGCTGGGTGATGGGCGGCCATGTAGACGGGATGAATCCAGGATGGCCCTTCATACTGCAGCAGAGGGAGCATCCCGGCTTCAGGTATTGGGGTGTCATTGGGACGCACCCCGGGAGGAGTTGCTGTCTGCAGGTTTGGGAGGTGTTGTCTGTGGAGGATGGGCATTATAATATCCACCCCCATCTGGGATATGCTAATATATTCATCTGCTACAGAAGGAAATCAATACTTTCCTCTGTCACTTATTCTGCTCGTTAAAAAGTTGCATCTTACAAAAAATGTGTTAATCTCCCCGGAGTATTACCAGCAAGAGGTGAGCAAGGGGTTAATGTATCCATAACAGCATGGAGTATTACAGTATTATATACATATTACATACTGCTGACTATTATACTATCAGACCAGGGAGTACTGGGTATTACAGTATTATATACATATTACATACTGCTGACTATTACACTATCAGACCAGGGAGTACTGGGTATTACAGTATTATATACATATTACATGCTGCTGACTATTATACTATCAGACCAGGGAGTACTGGGTATTACAGTATTATATACATATTACATAGTGCTGAGTATTATACCATCAGACCAGGGAGTACTGGGTATTACAGTATTATATACATATTACATAGTGCTGAGTATTATACCATCAGATCAGGGAGTACTGGGTATTACAGTATTATATACATATTACATAGTGCTGAGTATTATACCATCAGATCAGGGAGTACTGGGTATTACAGTATTATATACATATTACATAGTGCTGAGTATTATACCATCAGACCAGGGAGTACTGGGTATTACAGTATTATATACATATTACATGCTGCTGACTATTATACTATCAGACCAGGGAGTACTGGAGTATTAACAGTCATTATATACATATTACATGCTGCTGACTATTATACTATCAGAACCAGGGAGTACTGGGTATTACAGTAATTATATACATATTAGCATACTGCTGGACTATTATAACTATCAGATCAGGGAGTACTGGGTATTACAGTATTATATACATATTACATCAGCTGCTGACTATTATACTATCTAGATCAGGGGAGTACTGGGTATTACAGTATTAATATACAATATTACATGCTGCTGACTATTATACTATCAGATCAGGGGAGTACTGGGTTTAACAGCTATTATATACATATTAACATTGCCTGCTGGACTACTTATACCATCAGATCAGGGAGTAGCTGGGTATCTACAGTATTATATACATATTACATGCTGCTGACAAATATTATACCATCAGATATGGGAGTACTGGGTATTACAGTATCATATACATATTAACATACTGCTGACTATTATACTATCAGGATCAGTGGAGTAAGCTGGTAATTAAGCAGTATTATATACATATTACATGCTGGCTGAGCTATTATACTATCAGATCAGGGAGTACTGGGTATTAAAGTATTATATACATATTACATGCTGCTGACTATTATACCATCAGATCAGGGAGTACTGGGTATTACAGTATCATATACATATTACATACTGCTGACTATTACACTATCAGACCAGGGAGTACTGGGTATTACAGTATTATATACATATTACATAGTGCTGAGTATTATACTATCAGACCAGGGAGTACTGGGTATTACAGTATTATATACATATTACATACTGCTGACTATTATACTATCAGACCAGGGAGTACTGGGTATTACAGTATTATATACATATTACATACTGCTGACTATTATACTATCAGACCAGGGAGTACTGGGTATTACAGTATTATATACATATTACATGCTGCTGACTATTATACTATCAGACCAGGGAGTACTGGGTATTATATACATATTACATAGTGCTGAGTATTATACCATCAGACCAGGGAGTACTGGGTATTACAGTAGTATATACATATTACACAGTGCTGAGTATTATACCATCAGACCAGGGAGTACTGGGTATTACAGTAGTATACACGTATTACATAGAGCTGAGTATTATACTATCAGACCAGGGAGTACTGGGTATTACAGTAGTATACATGTATTACACAGTACTGAGTATTATACCATGAGACCAGGAAGTACTGGGTATTATAGTATTATATACATATTACACAGTGCTGACTATTATACTAGCAGACCAGGGAGTACTGGGTATTACAGTATTATATACATATTACATAGTGCTGAGTATTATACCATCAGACCAGGGAATACTGGGTATTACAGTATTATATATTATACACATATTACACACTGCTGACTATTATACCATCAGACCAGGGAGTACTGGGTATTACAGTATTATATATTTTATACATGGTGCTGAGGATTAATATCTCAGATCAGGGAGTACTAGATATTACATTATTATATACATATTACATAGTGCTGAGTATTATACCATCAGACCAGGGAGTCCTGGGTATTACAGTATTATATACATATTACATGGTAATATTACATTACATATTAAATATTATAATATCAGACCAGGGAATACTGGGTATTATAGTACTACACACGTATTACATAGTGCTGAGTATTATACTATCAGACCAGGGAGTATTGGGCATTATAGTATTATATATTATACACATATTACACAGTGCTGAGTATTACACCATCAGACAATGGAGTACTGGGTATTACAATATTATATACATATTACACAGTGCTGAGTATTATACCATCAGACCAGGGAGTACTGGGTATTACATTATTATATACTATAAACATATTACATGGTGCTGAGTATTATACTAAGAGACCGGGGAGTACTGGGTATTACAGTATTATATACATATTACATGGTGCTGAATATTACACCATCAAACCAGGGAGTACTGGGTATAACAGTAATATACACATATTACATGATGCTAAGTATTACACCATCAGACCAGGAAGTACTGGGTATTACAGCATTATATATTATAAACATGCTACATAGCGTTTGAAATTAGTTATATTTGTGACCTCATCAGGTCTTAAACTAATAATGTACAGTATATCCCACACTGCACCACATACTTACAATCTTGCAGGTTTAATACAGATACTGAACCAGCAGGGGGCAGCATTGAGACATGTCACCTGAGAGTGTCAACATGACCAGAGACGTTCTTTCAAAGTCTGCTAAGTATCTTTCTACAGCACCTTTATCTCTGCGAGCGTGACATGTTGTCTGTGCAGGGTACCATACATGAGGAATAGTGTTTTTGTAGGGTATTGTAGTTGCAGGAGGGTGTCTCTGTGTAGGGTAGTGTAATTGCAGGAGGGTTTCTCTGTGTAGGGTATTGTAGTTTCAGGAGGGTGTCTCTGTGTAGGGTACTGTAGTTGGCAGGAGGGTGTCTGTGTAGGGTAACTGTAGTTGCAGGAGGGTGTCTCTGTGTAGGGTACTGTAGTTTGCAGGGGGCTGTCTCTGTGTAGGGTAGTGTAATTGCAGGAGGGTTTCTCTGTGTAGGGTACTGTAGTTGCAGGAGGGTGTCTTGTGTAGGGTACTGTAGTTGCAGGAGGGTGTCTGTGTAGGGTACTGTAGTTGCAGGAGGGGTGTCTCTGTGTAGGATAGTGTAATTGGCAGGGGGGTGTCTCTAGGTAGGGTAGTGTAATTGCAGGGTTCTCTGTGTAGGGTATTGTAGTTGCAGGAGGGTGTCTCTAAGTAGGGTACTGTAGTTGCAGGAGGGTGTCTCTAAGTAGGGTACTGTAGTTGCAGGAGGGTGTCTCTGTGTAGGGTAGTGTAATTGCAGGGGGGTGTCTCTATGTAGGGTAGTGTAATTGCAGGGTTTCTCTGTGTAGGGTATTGTAGTTGCAGGATGGTGTCTTTGAGTAGGGTATTGTAGTTGCAGGGGAGTGTCTCTGTGTAGGGTACTGTAGTTGCAAGGGCGTGTCTCTGTGTAGGGTATTGTAGTTGCAGGAGGGTGTCTCTGCGTAGGGTATTGTAGTTGCAGGAGGGTGTCTCTGTGTATGGTATTGTAGTTGCAGGAGGTGTCTCTGTGTAGGGTAGTGTAATTGCAGGAGTGTTTCTCTGTGTAGGGTATTGTAGTTGCAGGAGGGTGTATCTGTGTAGGGTATTGTAGTTGCAGAAGGGTGTCTCTGTGTAGGGTACTGTAGTTGCAGGAGGGTGTCTCTGTGTAGGTAGTGTAATTGCAGGAGGGTTTCTCTGTGTAGGGTATTGTAGTTGCAGGAGGGTGTCTCTGTGTAGGGTATTGTAGTTGCAAGAGGGTGTCTCTGTGTAGGGTAGTGTAATTGCAGGAGGATTTGTCTGAGTAGGATATTGTAGTTGCAGGAGGGTGTCTCTGAGTAGGGTGCGGTAGTTTAAGGAGGGTGTCTCTGTGTAGGGTGCGGTAGTTTCAGAAGGGTGTCTCTGTAGGGTACTGTAGTTGCAGGAGGGTGTCTCTGTGTAGGGTATTGTAGTTGCAGGAGGGTGTCTCTAAGTAGGGTACTGTAGTTGCAGGGGGCTGTCTCTGTCTAGGGTATTGTAGTAGCAGGAGGGTGTCTCTGTAGGGTACTGTATTTGCAGGAAGGTGTCTCTGTGTAGGGTTCTGTAGTTGCAGGAGGGTGTATCTGTGTAGGGTATTGTATCTGCAGGAGGGTGTATCTGTGTAGGGTATTGTAGTTGCAGGAAGGTGTCTCTGTGTAGGATACTGAAGTTGCAGAGGGTGTCTCTGTGTAGGGTATTGTAGTTTCAGGAGGGTGTCTCTGTGTAGGGTACTGTAGTTTGCAGGCAGGAGGGTGTCTGTGTAGGGTATTGTAGTTGCAGGATGGTGTCTGTATGTGTAGGATACTGTAGTTGGCAGGGGAGTGTCTCTGTGTAGGGTATTGTAGTTGCAGGATGGTGTCTCTGTGTAGGGTACTGTAGTTGCAGGAAGGTGTCTCTGTGTAGAGTATTGTAGTTGCAGGAAGGTGTCCTCTGTGTAGGGTAGTGTAATTGCAGGAGGGTTTCTCTGTGTAGGGTATTGTAGTTTCAGGAGGGTGTCTCTGTGTAGGGTAACTGTAGTTGCAGGAGGGTGTCTGTGTAGGGTACTGTAAGTTGCAGGAGGGTGTCTCTGTGTAGGGTAACTGTAGTTGCAGGGGGCTGTCTCTGTGTAGGGTAGTGTAATTGCAGGAGGGTTTCTCTGTGTAGGTGTACTGTAGTTGCAGGAGGGTGTCTCTGTGTAGGGTACTGTAGTTGCAGGAGGGTGTGCTGTGTAGGGTACTGTAGTTGCAGGAGGGTGTCTCTGTGTAGGATAGTGTAATTGCAGGGGGGTGTCTCTAGGTAGGGTAGTGTAATTGCAGGGTTTCTCTGTGTAGGGTATTGTAGTTGCAGGAGGGTGTCTCTAAGTAGGGTACTGTAGTTGCAGGAGGGTGTCTCTGTGTAGGGTAGTGTAATTGCAGGGGGGTGTCTCTATGTAGGGTAGTGTAATTGCAGGGTTTCTCTGTGTAGGGTATTGTAGTTGCAGGATGGTGTCTTTGAGTAGGGTATTGTAGTTGCAGGGGAGTGTCTCTGTGTAGGGTACTGTAGTTGCAAGGGCGTGTCTCTGTGTAGGGTATTGTAGTTGCAGGAGGGTGTCTCTGCGTAGGGTATTGTAGTTGCAGGAGGGTGTCTCTGTGTATGGTATTGTAGTTGCAGGAGGGTGTCTCTGTGTAGGGTAGTGTAATTGGCAGGAGTGTTCTCTGTGTAGGGTATTGTAGTTGCAGGAGGGTGTATCTGTGTAGGGTATTGTAGTTGCAGAAGGGTGTCTCTGTGTAGGGTACTGTAGTTGCAGGAGGGTGTCTCTGTGTAGGGTAGTGTAATTGCAGGAGGGTTTCTCTGTGTAGGGTATTGTAGTTGCAGGAGGGTGTCTCTGTGTAGGGTATTGTAGTTGCAAGAGGGTGTCTCTGTGTAGGGTAGTGTAATTGCAGGAGGATTTGTCTGAGTAGGATATTGTAGTTGCAGGAGGGTGTCTCTGAGTAGGGTGCGGTAGTTTAAGGAGGGTGTCTCTGTGTAGGGTGCGGTAGTTCAGGAGGGTGTCTCTGTAGGGTACTGTAGTTGCAGGAGGGTGTCTCTGTGTAGGGTATTGTAGTTGCAGGAGGGTGTCTCTAAGTAGGGTACTGTAGTTGCAGGGGGCTGTCTCTGTCTAGGGTATTGTAGTAGCAGGAGGGTGTCTCTGTAGGGTACTGTATTTGCAGGAAGGTGTCTCTGTGTAGGGTTCTGTAGTTGCAGGAGGGTGTATCTGTGTAGGGTATTGTATCTGCAGGAGGGTGTATCTGTGTAGGGTATTGTAGTTGCAGGAAGGTGTCTCTGTGTAGGATACTGAAGTTGCAGGAGGATGTCTCTGTGTAGGGTACTGTAGTTGCAGGAGGGTGTCTCTGTGTAGGGTATTGTAGTAGTAGGGGGGGTCTCTGTGTAGGGTTCTGTAGCTGCAGGAGGTGTCTCTGTGTAGGGTATTGTAGTTGCAGGAAGGTGCATTTGCGTAGAGTACTGTAGTTGCAGGATGGTGTCTCTGTGTACGGTACTGTAGTTGCAGGTGGGTGTCTCTGTGTAGGGTTCTGTAGTTGCAGGATGGTGTCTATGTGTAGGGTATTGTAGTTGCAGGAGGGTGTCTCTGTGTAGGGTATTGTAGTTGCAGGAGGGTGTCTCTGTGTAGGGTATTGTAGTTGCAGGAGGGTGTCTCTGTGTAGGGTACTGTAGTTGCAGGATGGTGTCTCTGTGTAGGGTATTGTAGTTGCAGGAGGTGTCTCTGTGTAGGGTATTGTAGTTGCAGGAGGGTGTCTCTGTGTCGGGGTATTGTAGTTGCAGGAGGGTGTCTCTGTGTAGGGTACTGTAGTTGCAGGATGGTGTCTCTGTGTAGGGTATTGTAGTTGCAGGAGGGTGTCTCTGTGTAGGGTACTGTAGTTGCAGGAGGGTGTCTCTGTGTAGGGTATTGTAGTTGCAGGAGGGTGTCTCTGTGTAGGGTTCTGTAGTTGCAGGATGGTGTCTCTGTGTAGGGTATTGTAGTTGGCAGGAGGGTGTCTCTGTGTAGGGTATTGTAGTTGCAGGAGGGTGTCTCTGTGTAGGGTACTGTAGTTGCAAGAGGGTGTCTCTGTATAGGGTACTGAAGTTGCAGAAGGGTGTCTCTGTGTAGGGTACTGTAGTTGCAGGAGGGTGTCTCTGTGTAGGGTAGTGTAATTGCAGGAGGGTTTCTCTGTGTAGGGTATTGTAGTTGCAGGAGGGTGTCTCTGTGTAGGGTATTGTAGTTGCAAGAGGGTGTCTCTGTGTAGGGTAGTGTAATTGCAGGAGGGTTTGTCTGAGTAGGATATTGTAGTTGCAGGAGGGTGTCTCTGAGTAGGGTGCGGTAGTTTAAGGAGGGTGTCTCTGTGTAGGGTGCGGTAGTTTCAGGAGGGTGTCTCTGTAGGGTACTGTAGTTGCAGGAGGGTGTCTCTGTGTAGGGTATTGTAGTTGCAGGAGGGTGTCTCTAAGTAGGGTACTGTAGTTGCAGGGGGCTGTCTCTGTCTAGGGTATTGTAGTAGCAGGAGGGTGTCTCTGTAGGGTACTGTATTTGCAGGAAGGTGTCTCTGTGTAGGGTATTGTATCTGCAGGAGGGTGTATCTGTGTAGGGTATTGTAGTTGCAGGAAGGTGTCTCTGTGTAGGATACTGAAGTTGCAGGAGGGTGTCTCTGTGTAGGGTACTGTAGTTGCAGGAGGGTGTCTCTGTGTAGGGTATTGTAGTTGCAGGAAGGTGCATTTGCGTAGAGTACTGTAGTTGCAGGATGGTGTCTCTGTGTACGGTACTGTAGTTGCAGGGGGGTGTCTCTGTGTAGGGTTCTGTAGTTGCAGGATGGTGTCTCTGTGTACGGTACTGTAGTTGCAGGGGGGTGTCTCTGTGTAGGGTATTGTAGTTGCAGGATGGTGTCTCTGTGTAGGGTATTGTAGTTGCAGGATGGTGTCTCTGTGTAGGGTATTGTAGTTGCAGGAGGGTGTCTCTGTGTAGGGTACTGTAGTTGCAGGGGGGTGTCTCTGTAGGGTACTGTAGTTGCAGGAGGGTGTCTCTGTGTAGAATACTGTAGTTGCAGGATGGTGTCTCTGTGTAGGGTACTGTAGTTGCAGGGGGTGTCTCTGTAGGGTACTGTAGTTGCAGGAAGGTGTCTCTGTGTAGTTTACTGTAGTTGCAGGAGGGTGTCTCTGTGTAGGGTACTGTAATTGAAGGGAGGGTGTCTCTGTGTAGTTTACTGTAGTTGCAGGGGGGTGTCTCTGTGTAGGGTACTGTAGTTGCAGGGGGGTGTCTCTGTGTAGGGTACAGTAGTTGCAGAAAGGTGTCTCTGTGTAGGCTACTGTAGTTGCAGGAGGGTGCTATTTAGGGTGTGGTCTGATGTTCTCAGCATTAATTAATGTAGCAGTATCAGGTACTTGTGCACCTGACAAGAGGCTGCTGGTGCCCCCCTGAACCCAACTGTATGGCCATCGTCAGGACAGTAATACAGTTGAATACTTCGGCGAAGGCGATATTATTTTGTATTTTTGGAGAAGAATTTTGTGCTGCACTGTAGTATCTTGTTCTGCTGGGGCGGTATATTGTGCTGAACTGTAGTATTTGGTTCTGCTGGGTCGCTATATTTTTCTGCACTGTAGTATCTGGTTCTGCTGGGGCGCTATATTTTTCTGCACTGTAGTATCTGGTTCTGCTGGGGCGCTATATTTTTCTGCACTGTAGTATCTGGATCTGCTGGGGCGGTATATTGTGCTGCACTGTGGTATCTGATTCTGCTGGGGCAGTATATTGTGCTGCACTGTGATATCTGGTTCTGCTGGGGCAGTATATTGTGCTGCACTGTGGTATCTGGTTCTGCTGGGGCAGTATATTGTGCTGCACTGTGGTATCTGGTTCTGCTGGGGCGGTATATTGTGCTGCACTGTGGTATCTGGTTCTGCTGGGGCGGTATATTGTGCTGCACTGTGGTATCTAGTTCTGCTGGGGCGGTATATTGTGCTGCACTGTGGTATCTGGTTCTGCTGGGGCGGTATATTGTGCTGCACTGTGGTATCTGGTTCTGCTGGGGCGGTATATTGTGCTGCACTGTGGTATCTGGTTCTGCTGGGGCGGTATATTGTGCTGCACTGTGGTATCTGGTTCTGCTGGGGCGGTATATTGTGCTGTAGTGTGGTATCTGGTTCTGCTGGGGCAGTATACAGTATAGACCAAAAGTTTGGACACACAGTATATTGTGCTGCACTGTGGTATCTAGTTCTGGGGCAGTATACTGTGCTGCACTGTGGTATCTAGTTCTGGGCAGTATATTGTGCTGCTCTGTGATATCTGATTCTGCTAGGGCAGTATATTTTTCTGCACTGTGGTATCTGGTTCTGCTGGGGTGGTATTTTGTACTGCACTGTGGTATCTGGCTATACTGGGGCGGTATATTGTGCTGCACTGTGGTATCTGGTTCTGCTGGGGCGGTATATTGTGCTGCACTGTGGTATCAGGTTCTGCTGGGGCGGTATATTGTGCTGCACTGTGGTATCAGGTTCTGCTGGGGTGGTATTTTGTACTGCACTGTGGTATCTGGTTGTACTGGGGCAGTATATTGTACTGCACTGTGGTATCTGGTTCTGCTGGGGCGGTATATTGTACTGCACTGTGGTATCTGGTTCTGCTGGGGCAGTATATTGTACTGCACTGTGGTATCTGGTTCTGCTGGGGCAGTATATTGTGCTGCACTGTGGTATCTGGTTCTGCTGGGGCAGTATATTGTGCTGCACTGTGGTATCTGGTTCTGCTGGGGTGGTATTTTGTACTGCACTGTGGTATCTGGCTGTACTGGGGCGGTATATTGTGCTGCACTGTGGTATTGTAGGCCCCGCCTACTTCTGTCCCTGTGACATGTACTTTTCACAGACCACGCCCCTTTTGGACCCACTCTCCTTTCTGTAGCGCAGTGGCCCACCCTCAGTGTGTGTTTGGAGTCTGATAATGCGGAATCCGGGCTGCACTCTCTTAGACGTCTTCCAGGGCTGGATTACAAGTCCGCTATAAAGTGTGACTCGGATCTATGCCCCGTGATAGTCAGAGTCTCCCTATAAACAGCTTAGTGACTACCCTGGCTTTTGCTCTAATGGTGGCCATAATGGTTGTCACTCAGAACCGAGCCAAGGACTTGTCATTAGATGTGGAGATAGATTGATATTTTTCGGATTCACATTCGTTATGGGACCCTATCCTTGCCCCTCCTCCCAGCCGCTGACTCCATCCTCAGTGGCGCCTCCTGTATCTCACGTCTGTCAGTGCCGGAAATTTGTTTATGAATAATTAGGATGAAAGGAGATGATGGAATAGTCTGCGCCTGGGGATCGACGTGCCATAATCTGCTGCCAGGAGAGGCGCATGGCGAGGCAGGAGCTGCAATGGGGCCAGCGGGCGACTCAGCCAGGTATGCCCAGGAGACACCAGAAAGTAACAGGTTCTTATACTCCAGTCACATCCAAAGCAACACATAAAATTTAATCTTGTCACCTGGCCACTTAATTCCCTCAGACTGGTGGAAGAAGATAAAACAAGTAATACTTACCCTTACCGTACCCGCGCCGCTCCTGCTCCGACTACCGCTCTGTGCACTTCCTGGTTCCTCATGACACAGACATGTGACCGCTGTGACTAATCACTGTCTCCCACTCCTCCCGGATTTCTACAGCTGTCCCATGGTCCCAGGACGCCTGAGACATGCCCCATTTTCATGACTGAGGAGGCAATTGAATGTAGCTGAGAGGTGTCAACAGCAGGAGCAATGAAGTGACATCATCTCGCCTCCTAGGTTGACTGCACAGGCCGGGGAACAATGATCATCTACTGGCTGGTGCGATGATGTCACCGCATGGCTTCTGGGGAGAAGTGCAGCCGGGGAATGGTGGGGCAAGAAGCTGATACCTCCCATGCACCATTGCATTCGACTGTCTGTGTCTTCAGGATGCAGGGACAGTAGAAAATGGAGTATACTTTAGACATCCTGGGCCTGTCAAAATTTGGGACGAGTGGGAGGTACGGTGATGGAGCCGGGGTATGGTAATGGTGGGTCTGCCAGCGCTGACAGATTCCCAGTGGTAACTTAGATGTGACTGGAGTATAAGAGCATATGTTATGTATAGGCTCCACTATTGTAAGGTGGGCACTAACTAAGGGGGCTACACTGATGTAAGGGGGGCGGTGGAGCAGTACTATTGTGAGACGGTACGAAGGGGCATAACTACAGTGTGGGGGCACTAAGGAGGCATAAGTTCTACGTGGAGCCACCCAGGGGGCACTATGGGGGGGGTATAACTACTGATTGGATGCACAAGTATGACAGGATCGATACACAGCTCAGCAGAAAGTATCACACGTCTCGGGTATAACAGTGCATTCTGGGTTTGAGGTGGCGGCCCCCTCGGGGACTCTCCTTCATTCTTTGTGCTCTGGTCTCATCGTCTGGAATGAGGTTACTAAATAAACATGTCCGCGTCGTCCGCTGTATCTCAGCCTCTGGGGTATCACACCGGCCTCTGCTTATCCTAATTAGATCTGTCGGTGTACATGAATGCCCGATAACAGAACAATAGAGTGCACTGCCAGAACAAATCCAGTGCAACGTGACACATGGCTGATCTGTCCGGGTGCTTTATGTAGGCACAGCAGGGGCAGCCCCCTGGTGATTAAGCGGCCATTTATAATCAGTTTCTCTCTACTAAAATGAATAGGGGTCATGGAAACTTCTGACTATTCTCACTTTCGGAGATTTTATCTAGGAACTGCCTAGTAACAGCCCCGCCCCCTGTTGCTGACATCACTGAATCTAATGTTTTTATTAATTTCGGGATGTCTAGTCGATGGTGTTCAGGTTCCTATTTATGGGGGAGATGGAGGTTCCTATGTATACATTATGTGCAATCCCAGGATTAAACTGACAGTGACATTGGTGACAGATGTGTCCATGGGTGAAATCCCATGACCTCGGCTCCAGCCCAGTTCCTGTTATAGATACGTTCACTTGCTCATCAATAACCATCTCTCATATTTGTCCTACATTTCTGTTTGTCTTTTCATTGAGTTACATCTTTATCTGGTCCTTCTACTTCTAGTCCCATTCTGATCAGTTCTACTGCAGGTGCCTGCTTCCCCGCTACCATGTGTATCACTGCTTCTTTAGCTACCGTACTCAAGTCATTCCAACATATCTGATGGTCTTTCATTGGATCACACCATCTTCATCCAGCCCATCTAGATCTAGTCTTATCCTCCCCAGTTGCCACCATTTGCATGACTGCATCTTCAGCTACCATTACTTGAATTATTGTAACATTCCCATGGCCTTCTCATCGGATTCCACCCATTATTACCCGTCCATTGACATCAGGTCTCATCCTCATCTCTTCATCACTACTGGTGGCCTATTCATTGGAGAACATCCTCTTATGTTGATATACTTCTGGTTCCATCTTCTTCGCATCTACCACTGGTCACTCCCTAAATTGCCAACACTTAAATTTGACTTTTGTAATGATTCACCCATTACTTCTGAATCTTCTGTTTGTCTTTAAGTGTGCACGTTCCTTCAATAGCTGTAGCCACTTATTGTAGGTCTTCAGATGTGAACCAATCAACTTGTACTTGCTATGTAAACGGACCCTTGTTCAACAGCACCCATCCTCCTGTGTACAGCGTTGGTCAATTAATCCTCATTTCTACCACATGTGCTACTGGTCACCATCTCAGTGTTTATTCTCTCTAATCAGTCCAGTTATCTCCTGACAGAACCATTCATTGATAATGTTGATATCTACGAGATCTCTGAGGAGTTATCTACTGTATTATATCTAGAGGAAGATCGATCCAAAGTCCCATTGGATCATCCAGGTCGTTCTCCTTAACCATTTGTCGGAGACTGAAGGATGTTCTTGAGTTTGTCTTCCTTGTAGATCATTATAGGTTGGGAACCATGGACTACACAATCTAGTATTTTTTTTGTTGCATATTTGTTTTTTGGGAAGCTGGTAGATGCCATCTCAGTCCATTCAGTCTTTTCTATGAGACCAGTTTAATCAGCTATATCATTTAACGTGTCCCAATTCTCTCACAATAGTAGTTGTCAAAGGAAAAAGGTATTGGACACTTGGATCACAATTGTATGGTCATTTTGTTCTCGTGGGGGTATATAGACTAACCTCAGAAATTTCTGGCAGTGACTTACAGACCTCTTCTGATTCAGGATATATGCCGAGCTGGACATGCATGTGTACAGAGGGATCAGGAGAGAGACCTGCCAACCAAACAAGAATTCATTTCTGTGTGGCTGGTCTTTACGTTTTTCAAGGTCCATTTCTTCAGACAGGAAATATGGCGTGCAGCAGATAAACGTTTCCCAAATTTCCTTTAATATTAGCTGTCCCTTTAAGATCCCTATCAGCCACTATTCTCACATAATCTGTTTCTCAGTCTGTTTTCTGAATGTAGAATGAAATTGGATCAGACATGGAGCGATGTATTCCCGGTAGCACCAGTGTATACAGCATGTTGTCCTTTCGTTCAAGGCTGAATGTGTTAGTAATCACTTATGTATTGTATAACACTGCAGGTGACTCACGACGGGTCATGGCAAAGAAACGCTCCCCCCCCCCCCCCATGTCGACAAAACCGCATTCACGTTTTCACATCCACATCCATCCAGCCTGTTTTTGCAATGTAAACGAGTCTGTGGAGCGCTGCGCAAGGGGCCGCATCGACGAGATGAAGTGTCAGCTCTTCCTAGTTGTCATTCTCCTTGCATAAAGGTTTCCGACAAAAATCTCCCGTAATTTCTGCTGTACTGCCCAGAGTCTTTACCAGGAGACCACAAACTCCTATTACTCCTCAATTTCCCAGGGAAGAGATGCAATTAAAAGGGTATTCCAGCTACAGTCATCTGCTGAATGTTATACAGAGCTAATATAGTATGGCAGGCATGTAGAGAGCGGTACGAAAGAGATTTCTGTACTCTACAAAGCACCATGTCTCTTCTTCTGAGGACTGATGGGGCCTAAACGTACAGGAGCAGCATCAGGCTGGACACCTGATCTTTACATCAATAGAATACAATTTTATCCAATGCTTCGAGGGGTGGGCTGCCATTTTCAGAAAAGCCGCCTTCTAAAACAGTGATTTTAGGGCAACAAATTTGTTGACTTGAGCTGTAGAAATCTGATCCACTATTAGACCAAACTGCAGACATTTGTGCTGGCAATGACACAAAGGTTGGGTCGGAGTGCACATGCTGACCCCTGTCCGCTACTTACCTCAGAAGAGATGGCACCGGATGTCAGCCTGGTCTGATAAATCATGCTTCTGTCCAGGTCCGTGTGAGTCACTTACCAGAAGAAAAGATGGCACCAGGTGCACAATGGGATCAAGACGGACTGGTCTGATGAATCACGTTACATTACGTGGACTCCTGGGTGCATAAGTATCACTTACCTGGGGCTAGAGATGGCACCAAGATGTGCTATGGGAAGACAAGACAGCGGAGGCAGTGTGATGCCTTGGCCAGTGTTCTGCTGGAAACCTTGGTTCCTGGCATCACGTGGACTTGACATGTACCACTTATTATACTTTTCAGACAAATACCCCCTTTATGGCAAGATCATACACTGGGACACGGTGATGATTGTCATCTGTAGAATGTGCTGGAAAAACTTACAGGTCACCTCAGGAGTCTTGTGGAGTGGGAGCTACACAATATGAGGCATGCAGTTTTACTTTTATGGCTGATCAGTAATATATATTAGTTTTATATGACTTTCTTTTTGGGGTTAGAGGAAGAAGGGGGGGGGGGGGGGAAGCAGCAAATAATAGTTTCCCGTAGGTACCGAGATTAAGTGATGGCCACAGCAGAGATCTTTCTCTCCCCACCGAGATCTGTTCTCTGGGCCTCCGCATTTTTCTCCGGGGACCTTTCCTTTAATTTGTCATTAATAACTTCTTTTAATTGCGCCTGTATGGAGATTGCAGCACATTGTTGTGTGATTTAATAGAACAGCTTGGCTTCCAGAACACCGATCGGAACAAAACATATTTTATTCTTTATGCTGAGTTATAGAACAAAGTGAGAAGGAGAAGACCTCGAAGCAAGCAAAAATGTCCCGGAGCCTGCTCCATGAAGGGCAGGACTTATATTCTGATGAATCACAGTTTTGATGGCACGTTGGCAGAGTGATGGGCTGGAGAAGCAGAGTATCGTCATTGAGCCCAATCTTAGGGAGCAAAGTGCTAATCAGGGGCTACATAACAGCAATCAACGTATATCCCCCCCCTCGAAGCCGATGTCCAGCTTCTAGGGGGTCAATGGCCAATGTCTTGTCAATCACTAAATATGGAGGTCCAAAGTGCCAATCAGGGGTCATAAAATGTGATCCTTACCCTATGGCTCAGCCAGGGCAAAAGAGACATGTCATACAAATTCTTGTAACAGTTCTTTGGGCACTGTTCACTTTCTCTGGATATGCCGGTCTAGCTTCCAGCCTATGACTGTGTCTGTGGGAGGCACAAGCTAGTTTCCAGTCCCTGACTGGTCCGTGGGAAAGCAAAAGCTAGAATCAACTAGGTACAAGCTAGTTTCTAGTTCCCGACTGGCACTTAGGAAGGCACAAGCTAGTTTCCAGTCCCTGACTGGTCCTTGGGAAAACAGAAGCTAGTATCCATTCTCTGACTGGTACTTTAGAAGGCACAAGCAAGTTTCCAGTCTCCTGACTGACAATTTGGCATGCACAAGCTAAAATCAAGTACTTGACTGGTACTTTAAAAGGCACAAGCTACTTTGGAAGGTACAAGCTAGTTTCCAGTCCTTGACTGGCACTTTGGGAGGCAAAAGCTAGTTTCTAGTTATTAACTGGTACTTTGGGAGGCACAAGCTAGTTTCTAGTTCCCGACTGGCACTTAGGAAGGCACAAACTAGGTGCCAGTCCCTGACTGGTACTTTAGAAGGCATAAGCTAGTTTCCAGTCCCATGCTGGCAGTCTATTTAGTTACAACTGTGCCATTACATAGGACCAAAAACCTCAGAACTCAGTACCTCTGTTATATTACGGAAATATTGTATTCAGAATATCTATGATAACTAGATAAAGGGTTAATAAGCAGCAGCTCAATGTCAATCTGCAAGAGGCAAGCATTTAATTACAATTAATTATAACCATTTTTATGCCATGACGCTGCAAGATACAGCTGAAGTCCCTTAATGGTGGTGCTGGCATGACACCATGGCGAGGCGAGGGACATATTGGCAGTGGGGGACAGGGCGATGCTCTCCTAGGCAAGCAAGGGCATTGAAATTAATTGTATCCGGATATTTATCTAGTGGAGACGTTTTTTACTCTAACCACTGAGATCACAGCCCTCTAGTCCAGCTGGAGCACTGTGTAAGAACTCACCCCCGTTAAACACATCCCAGGAAAACCCCTGCATCTCCATTTAATTTGCTTTACTCCCTTTCAATGCCATACTCCAGTCACATCCAAAGTTTTGGAGGGTTGCCATACCAGACTGCTGCATTGCCTTCCGTAATTCGTTGTTTTATTTCTAGACTACTATACCATATACATATGTCTAATATGATCACAACATTTCCCACAATACTCCACAAAATGGATGGCTCTGCACAGACACTGTAGCAGCAGGAAGGTGTAAAGTTGTTTAGCCTCAGTGTTCATCATTTGAATACAGCTTTGGATGTGACTGGAGGACAAAACCATTGAATCATAAGTAATACAGAGTTAAACCATAATAGTGCTTCACTGTAAATGTAATCGTGAAGGGGCCTTGGACCAGATTCACACTGTGTGAGCGAGATTTTCAGTTGTTTCGTGCTGAAAAATGTCTTCAATTTGTTAATTTCTTTACCGCATTATGACCTCATTGTATGCTAGAGGTAAAACTATAATTCATCTTCGAAACAGACCCGTCCACTGACACAACAGAAGAGGCAGGAGGGATCTACTCTTTCACCAGACACATCCGTTAGGCACAGATGCCTCTGCTTAAAGGCTCCCCTATCTCTAACTCCTAGACCATGATAACCAGGAATCTGTCAATTCAAAATGCTGAGCGCTGTAGTCTTCCATGTCTAAAAGTAGACAGAATGGCATTGTCTGAACAACTGAGCAACAAATGTCACAGTGTAATAAATGAAGGGACTAGAGCAGAACATGTCCTGCCGAGTACGCCAAGTTATGGCTGGAAATCACAACAGAACAGGTAATACCACATACTTTTCCTTCAGTATTTTCCGAAAGTAGAAATAATTAGCATCGCCTGTGAAACTAAGCAAAAAATCTCACAATGTGCTAAACTATTTGCAATAAAAGCAGAACATGTCCTGTCGAGCACGCCGAATTATAGTTAGAAAACACAACAGAGCAGGTAATACTTGTATAACTCATACTTATGTGTATAGTGATATGGGCCTTGCTGATACAGCCTGGGCATCACTGTAGGCATACAGTGGGGAAAAAAAGTATTTAGTCAGCCACCAATTGTAAAGTTCTCCCACTTAAAAAGATGAGGTCAGCCTATAATTGACATCATAGGTAGACCTCAACTGTGAGAGACAAAATGAGAAAACAAATCCAGAAAATCACATTGTCTGATTTTTAAAGAATTTATTTGCAAATTATGGTGGAAAATAAATATTTGGTCACCTACAAACAAGCAAGATTTCTGTCTCTCACAGACCTATAACTTCTTCTTTAAGAGGCTCCTCTGTCCTCCACTCATTACCTATAGTAATGGCTCCTTTTTGTTATCAGTATAAAAGACACCTATCCACAACCTCAAACAGTCACACTCCAAACTCCACTATGGTGAAGACCAAAGAGCTGTGGAAGGACACTAGAAACAAAATTGTAGACCTGCACCAGGCTAAGAAGACTGAATCTGCAATAGGCGAGCAGCTTGGTGTGAAGAAATCAACTGGAAGACATACAAGACCACTGATAATCTCCCTCCATCAGGGGCTCCACACAAGATCTCATCCCGTGGGGTCAATATAATCACAAGAACCACACGGGGGACCTAGTGAATGACCTGCAGAAAGCTGGGATCAACGTAACAAAGGCTACCGTCAGTAACACACTACACCGCCAGGGACTCAGATCCTGCAGTGCCAGACGTGTCCCCCTGCTTAAGCCAGTACATATCCGGGCCCGTCTGAAGTTTGCTAGAGAGCATTTGGATGTTCCAGAAGAGTATTGGGAGAATGTCATATGGTCAGATGAAACCAAAGTAGAACTTGTGATTTTCTGGATTGGTTTTCTCATTTTGTCTCTCATAGTTGAGGTCTACCTATGATGTCAATTACAGGCCTCTCTCATCTTTTTAAGTGGGAGAACTTGCACAATTGTTGGCTGACTAAATACTTTTTTCCCCACTGTATATTGATGCAATACTGGCAGAGTGGCAGAATGTAATAAGCCTGAAATGGGGATTTATGCTGGTGATGTATATTAGCTGCCTGTCTTGGTGTAATTGTTTGACAGGAGGCAGTGGTTGGGACTGGCTCCTCAGATTCATTATGCTGACAGGTCTGCTGATATTTGTATAATTGAATAGGTACGTGGTGCTCAGTGGTACGTGTACGGTATATATCATGTGGGTGATGTAGTGATTTTACAGAGGTTGCAATCCAACATTTGACAGTTCCTGAAGGGCTCCTGTTCTGCAGTGATACCCCCTCCTGTCCATATACTAGGCCTATGTACCGCTACTTCATACAGGGAACACTTTCCTCTTTGGCCTCACTCTTTCTTTTTTCCCCCACAGGACTCAATGTTTTCTCTGGCCCTGAAATGCCTTATAAGTTTATCATCCATCATTCTGCTGGGACTGATCATTGCTTATCATGCACGAGAGGTGCAGGTAGGTGACCCTCTTATATTTCTACAGCTCTTGTGACTATCTTGTTATTGCAGTCCCTTCATCACATAACATTCTTATAACATTTACAACCTCCCACTGTGGGGGTTGTGACTGTCCTGTAATCAGGGCCAACCTCATGGTTGAATGCTCTGTGTTAGTGGTGCCTCCCCAAATATAGTGTACAGTCAAACAACATATGAATATCCATATTGTACAGTGTCTAACATAGCATGGCTCCTACAGTGCCTTGCGAAAGTATTCGGCCCCTTGGAGCTTTTTGCCACATTTCAGGCTTCAAACAAAAAGATATAACATTTTAAATTTATACTTTTAAAATGTTTTAAAACTTTTTTTGTAGTAATAAAACTGAAAAGTGGGGCTTGCAAAATTATTTGGCCCATTTACTTTCAGTTCAGAAAACTCCAGAAGTTCATTGAGTTCAATGATCCAATGTTGTCCCTGATGAAGATAAATAGAATCCACCTGTGTGTAATCAAGTCTCCGTATAAATGCACCTGCTCTGTGATAGTCTCATGGTTCTGCATCATGAAGACCAAGGAACACACCAGGCAGGTCTGTGATACTGTTGTGGAGAAGTTTAAAGCCGGATTTGGATACCAAAAGATTTAGCAAGCTTTAAACATCCCAAGGAGCTCTGTGCAAGCGTCATATTGAAATGGAAGGAGTATCAGACCACTGCAAATCTACCAAGACCCGGCCATCCCTCTAAACATTCATCTCAAACAAGGAGAAGACTGATCAGAGATGAAGCCAAGAGGCCCATGATCACTCTGGATGAACTGCAGAGATCTAAAGCTGAGGTGGGAGAGTCTGTCCATAGGACAACAATCAGTCCAACACTTCACAAATCTGCCCTTTATGGAAGAAGGTGCTCTGGTCAGATGAAACCAATGCAAACAATGCAAAACGATATGTTTGGCATTATAGCAACACAGCTCATCACCCTGAACACACCATCCCCACTGTCAGACATGGTGGTGGCAGCATCATGGTTTGGGCCTGCTTTTCATCAGCAAGGACAGGGAAGATGGTTAAAATTGATGGGAAGATGGATGGAGCCAAATACAGGACCATTCTGGATGAAAAGACCTGAGACTAGGACGGAGATTTATCTTCCAACAAGACAATGATCCCAAACATAAAGCAAAATCTACAATGGAATGGTTCAAGAATAAAGGTCTCCAGGTCTTAGAATGGCCAAGTCAAAGTCCAGACCTGAATCCAATTGAGAATATGTGGAAAGAGCTGAAAACTGCTGTTCACAAACGTCTCCATCCAACCTCAAAGAGCTTGAGCTGTTTTGCAAGGAAGAATGGGCAAGAATTTCAGTCTCTAGATGTGCAAAACTGATAGAGACATACCCCAAGCGACTTGTAGCTGTAATCGCAGCAAAGTATTAATGCAAGGGGGCCGAATAATTTTGCACGCCCCACTCTTCAGTTTTATTATTACAAAAAAAGTTTAAATGATCCAATATATTTCATTCCACTTCACAATTGTGACCCACTTGTTGCTGATTCTTCACCAAAAAATTAAAATGTTATATCTTTTTGTTTGAAGCCTGAAATGTGGCAAAAGGTTGAAAAGTTCCAGGGGGCCGAATACTTTCGCAAGGCACTGTATATAACAGCAATGTGTCTTGGTCAAATAAAACTTCTGTATTGGTGCCAAAATAATTATGCTATACAATAGCATAACAATACAAACTGCAAAGATAACACAGTTCCTGGGTAGCAATACCACGTACAATTCTCAAATAACACCACCAAAGTGACTAAATTATACCATCCTAGAGTGGCCAAATACTACCATACACTGACAAAATACCACTATATAGTGCACAAGTCTTTTATTTGTTGTCCCTCATTGCCTCTACTTGTTTTATAATTCTGTGTCACCACCAGTACTTGTCCTATAATCCCATCTCCTTCACTATCTATACTTGTACAATAATTCTCTGTCCCTTACTCCCTGTACTTCTCCTGTAATTCCCTGTCCTTCAACACCATTACGTGTCTTATAAATCCCTGTCCTTCACCACCTGTACTTGTCCTGTAATTCCCTGTCCGTCACTGCCTATACTTGCCCTGTAATTCCCTGTCCTTCACCGCCTGTAGTTATCTTATAGTTCCCTGTCCTTCACCAACTGTACTTGCTTTATAGTTCCATGTCCTTCACCGCCTGTGCTTGTCTTATAGTTCCCTGTCCTTCACCGCCTGTACTTGTCCTGTAATTCCCTGTCCTTCACCACCTGTACTTGTCTTATAAATCCCTGTCCTTCACCGCCTGTACTTGTCCTGTAATTCCCTGTCCTTCACCACCTGTACTTGTCTTATAAATCCCTGTCCTTCACTGCCTGTGCTTGTCTTACAGTTCTGTCCTTCACTGCCTGTACTTGTCATATAGTTCCTGTCCTTCACTGCCTGTACTTGACTTATAAATCCCTGTCCTTCACCACCTGTGCTTGTCTTATAGTTCCGTCCTTCCCCTCCTGTACTTGTCCTGTAATTCCCTGTCCTTCACCACCTGTACTTGTCCTGTAATTCCCTGTCCTTCACCACCTGTACTTGTCTTATAAATCCCTGTCCTTCACTGCCTGTGCTTGTCTTACAGTTCTGTCCTTCACTGCCTGTACTTGTCATATAGTTCCTGTCCTTCACTGCCTGTACTTGACTTATAAATCCCTGTCCTTCACCACCTGTGCTTGTCTTATAGTTCCGTCCTTCCCCTCCTGTACTTGTCCTGTAATTCCCTGTCCTTCACCACCTGTACTTGTCCTGTAATTCCCTATCCTTCACCACCTGTACTTGTCTTATAAATCCCTGTCCTTCACCGCCTATGCTTGTCTTATAATTCCCTATCCTTCACCACCTATACTTGTCCTGTAATTCCCTGTCCTTCACCACCTGTACTTGTCTTATACATTCCTGTCCTTCACCACCTGTACTTGCTTTATAGTTCCATGTCCTTCACCGCCTGTAGTTATCTTATAGTTCCCTGTCCTTCACAGCCTATGCTTGTCTTATAGTTCCCTGTCCTTCACCGCCTGTAGTTGTCCTGTAATTCCCTGTCCTTCACCAACTGTGCTTGTCTTAAAGTTCCCTATACTTCACCACCTGTACTTGTCCTATAATTCCATGTCCTTCACCACCTGTACTTGTCCTACAATTCTGTTCTTTACTTGTAATCTTAAAATTCCCTGTCCTTTACTGTCTGTATTTGTACTATTTCTTCACTTTGCCCATAAATATTCTTCTCCCTGTCTGCACTATCCTGTAATGCCTGCCCTTTACCAACTGTATTTGTCCTATAAACTGCTCCTCAACAACTGTACCAATCCAATAATCCTGTCCTCTCCACGCCTGTAGCTGTTCTGTAACCCAGTCCCCTGACC
Source organism: Rhinella marina (assembly GCA_900303285.1). NCBI lineage: Eukaryota > Metazoa > Chordata > Amphibia > Anura > Bufonidae > Rhinella > Rhinella marina. Next base: position 94,898 of record ONZH01003471.1, on the reverse strand, counting down.
ACCTGCATGTCCTGAATGCATTAAATACATTAAAAAATGTGCCCTATAATGTATGCAGTATTTTTAGGTGATCACTTGTCCGCACCATCTTTCTTTAGACCCAGTCATTACTCAGTGCTGTCCATAAACCCTTATTCTGGAAGTGAACTCAGGATGGCCCCTGGCCCTAAATTTGTTACCTTGGGACCACAGCAAGCCCTGGACTATAGGCTTTGAAGTATTTCTACATGGATATTTTGACTCTTTTCTTTGACACTGTGACCCACTGAGACGCCCCCTCCACTGCGGCTCCATAATCATAGCATCTTATGTCCTTCAACTATGGGCAGGTGTTGGTCACGTGGCGTATGAACACATAGATGGAGCGTATGAATAATCACACACAGCTGTGCACAGGATATATATAGAAGTACATTGTTTGTCATGTCTGTCTGCTGCCAACCCGCTATTTCACTCCTACCAGGCATATCCTCCTCTTTTACATCTCAGCTAGTGAAAGTAAAGCCTACAGTGATACCGACCATGCTGGTATAACCTGGGCATCTCCTGTATATAATTATATATGTACAGCTGGTATAAGTTATACATCTTCTTGTATATAGTGATATGGAGCATGCTGGTATAACCTGGGCATCTCCTGTATATAATTATATATGTACAGCTGGTATAAGTTATACATCTTCTTGTATATAGTGATATGGAGCATGCTGGTATAACCTGGGTATCTCCTGTGTATAATTATATATGTACAGCTGGTATAAGTTATACATCTTCTGTATACAGTGATATGGAGCATGCTGGTATAACCTGGGTATCTCCTGTATATAATTATATATGTACAGCTGGTATAAGTTATACATCTTCTGTATATAGTGATATGGACCATGCTGGTATAACCTGGGTATCTCCTGTGTATAATTATATATGTACAGCTGGTATAAGTTATACATCTTGTTGTATACAGTGATATGGAGCATGCTGGTATAACCTGGGTATCTCCTGTATATAATTATATATATGTACAGCTGGTATAAGTTATATATCTTCTTGTATATAGTGATATGGAGCATGCTGGTATAACCTGGGTATCTTCTGTATATAATTATATATGTACAGCTGGTATAAGTTATACATCTTCTGTATATAGTGATATGGAGCATGCTGGTATAACCTGGGTATCTCCTGTATATAATTATATATGTACAGCTGATATAAGTTATACATCTTCTGTATATAGTGATATAGAGCATGCTGGTATAACCTGGGTATCTCCTGTATATAATTATATATGTACAGCTGGTATAAGTTATACATCTTCTTGTATATAGTGATATGGAGCATGCTGGTATAACCTGGGTATCTCCTGTATATAATTATATATGTACAGCTGGTATAAGTTATACATCTTCTTGTATATAGTGATATGGAGCATGCTGGTATAACCTGGGCATCTCCTGTATATAATTATATATGTACAGCTGGTATAAGTTATACATCTTCTTGTATATAGTGATATGGAGCATGCTGGTATAACCTGGGTATCTCCTGTATATAATTATATATGTACAGCTGGTATAAGTTATACATCTTCTTGTATATAGTGATATGGAGCATGCTGGTATAACCTGGGTATCTTATGTACATCAAGTAAATTCTGATTTGCTGTATTGTCTTCTCTTAGATCTTCAGACAAGGTGATATGCAGTAGGTTGCACAGCGTATAATACATGGTGTGCTTTCTTTGACTGTAGATACGCTGAGAGGAATGAGATGGGTACAGGACATCTGGTGGGAATTTATAGTACATTGAGAAATGGCAAACATCACCCCTGTAAATTAATATGTCCCTAATGAGCTTCCAGGATGCATATAGGCAGGCAGGGGCTCAGCTCCGAGATCTCTGGGGTCCTGTGAATGAGTCAGGACATTCAGGTCTTAGATGTGGTCAGGAGACTCTCGTACATCTATAAATAGACCACAGGGCACAGCAATGTACCAACCAGCATCTAATCCTAGGAGGATAGTCCTGAATATCCTGTGCCTGGGGCACCAATGGAGATTACCAGTCACTGAGCAAAGAACCAGAGGAGGTCATAATAACAGTGTAATATCATAAGTTGTCACTGTGTGCGGGTTCCGATATTAGATAATGGATTAGGCTGCATTCTCAGTGATGTCACTGCTGATCTCTAGTGATGGATAGGCTGCATTCTCAGTGATGTCACTGCTGATCTCTAGTGATGGATAGGCTGCATTCTCAGTGATGTCACCGCTGATCTCTAGTGATGGATAGTTTGCATTCTCAGTGATGTCACCGCTGATCTCTAGTGAATGGATAGGCTGCATTCTCAGTGATGTCACCGCTGATCTCTAGTGATGGATAGGCTGCATTCTCAGTGATGTCACCGCTGATCTCTAGTGATGGATAGTTTGCATTCTCAGTGATGTCACCGCTGATCTCTAGTGAATGGATAGGCTGCATTCTCAGTGATGTCACCGCTGATCTCTAGTGATGGATAGGCTGCATTCTCAGTGATGTCACCGCTGATCTCTAGTAATGGATAGGCGCCATTCTCAGTGATGTCACTGCTGATTTCTAGTGATGGATAGGCTGCATTCTCAGTGATGTCACCACTGATCTCTAGTGATGGATAGGCAGCATTCTCAGTGATGTCACCACTGATCTCTAGTGATGGATAGGCTGCATTCTCAGTGATGTCACCGCTGATCTCTAGTGATGGATAGGCTGCATTCTCAGTGATGTCATCGCTGATCTCTAGTGATGGATAGGCAGCATTCTCAGTGATGTCACCGCTGATCTCTAGTGATGGATAGGCTGCATTCTCAGTGATGTCATCGCTGATCTCTAGTGATGGATAGGCGGCATTCTCAGTGATGTCACCGCTGATCTCTAGTAATGGATAGGCTGCATTCTCAGTGATGTCATCGCTGATCTCTAGTGATGGACAGGCTGCATTCTCAGTGATGTCACCGCTGATCTCTAGTGATGGATAGGCTGAATTCTCAGTGATGTTACCACTGATCTCTAGTGATGGATAAGCTGCATTCTCAGTGATGTCACCGCTGAACTCTAGTGATGGATAGGCTGCTTTCTCAGTGATGTCACCGCTGATTTCTAGTGATGGATAGGCTGCATTCTCAGTGATGTCACTGCTGATCTCTAGTGATGGATAGGCGGCATTCTCAGTGATGTCACCGCTGATCTCTAGTGATGGATAGGCTGCATTCTCAGTGATGTCACCGCTGATTTCTAGTGATGGATAGGCTGCATTCTCAGTGATGTCACCGCTGATCTGTAGTGATGGATAGGCGGCATTCTCAGTGATGTCACCGCTGATCTCTAGTGATGGATAGGCTGCATTCTCAGTGATGTCACCGCTGATCTATAGCACTTGGATATGCGGCATTCTCTCTGATCTGTAGTGCTTGGTGGCATTTCCGTTGGTATTTCGAGTGGAGGTTTTATTGTTCTTATAGCCCAATCAGAGGATTAACCAGAGAAAATCTGTAAATTCTGCTTGTTATCTCGGGTCCATCAATCTACATCGATGTCTCTCTTTTTGATCCGCGCGCTTCCAGCTGTTCCTGTATCAAACGCATTTTTAGGCGAAAGGTGTTTGCAAATCTGTTCTCTTTCATTGCTACAAAACAGAGCAGGCGTAGGCCCTGCTGAACTGCGCTCGCCCACCATCCTGCACAATGGCGTGCTTATACAAAAGGCTTTCTAACAAACACCTCTGTGTAATTCTAGTATTAGATTGTTCAGAGGATAAAGCCAGCCTGCCGCGATCATACTGCCGCTGCAGTACGGCTGGGGAGCAGGATTTCCTTCCGTACCCAGCCCCTGTATAATACCATGTGGGTGTGCGCTTTATAAAAAAGCTAATTATCCACTTGATGAGTTGGTGGAAGAGGCTCTCCCGGTGTCACTCTGCATCACTTCAGTGAGAAATCCAGAGAGTTTATTTTGTTGTAAAGGGGATGAGACAATGGCAGTGAGATCCGCTGTCTCTGTGTATCAGTGACAAACGCTCTGTGCCCATCTGCAAATCTCTGGCTGATGTTTAGTGGGCACTTCTATCTGATGAGAACCATAAGGTTTCTTACAGGGCATGCTTTATAAATATAAGAGAGGTCTCCAACTTAAGACCAGCACACAGTCACAGAGCCGGGAACATAGTGATGTCACAGTACAGAGATTAACACAGTGATGTCACAGTACAGAGATTAACACAGTGATGTCACAGTACAGGGATAATAAACACAGTGATGTCACAGTACAGGGATAATAAACACAGTGATGTCACAGTACAGGGATAATAAACACAGTGATGTCACAGTACAGAGATAATAAACACAGTGATGTCACAGTACAGAGATAATAAACACAGTGATGTCACAGTACAGAGATAAACACAGAGATGTCACATTACAGGGATAATAAACACAGTGATGTCACAGTACAGAGATAATAAACACAGTGATGTCACAGTACAGAGATAATAAACACAGTGATGTCAGAGTACAGAGATAATAAACACAGTGATGTCAGAGTACAGGGATAATAAACACAGTGATGTCACAGTACAGGGATATTAAACACAATGATGTCACAGTACAGGGATATTAAACACAATGATGTCACAGTACAGAGATAATACACACAGTAATGTCACAGTACAGGGATAATAAACACAATGATGTCACAGTACAGAGATAATAAACACAGTGATGTCACAGAACAGGGATAATAAACACAGTGATGTCACAGTACAGAGATAATAAACACAGTGATGTCACAGCACAGGGATAATAAACACAGTGATGTCACAGTACAGAGATAATAAACACAGAGATGTCACATTACAGGGATAATAAACACAGTGATGTCACAGTACAGAGATAATAAACACAGTGATGTCACAGTACAGAGATAATAAACACAGAGATGTCACAGTACAGAGATAATAAACACAGTGATGTCACAGTACAGAGATAATAAACACAGTGATGTCACAGTACAGAGATAATAAACACAGTGATGTCACAGTACAGAGATAATAAACACAGTGATGTCAGAGTACAGAGATAATAAACACAGTGATGTCAGAGTACAGGGATAATAAACACAGTGATGTCACAGTACAGGGATATTAAACACAATGATGTCACAGTACAGAGATAATACACACAGTGATGTCACAGTACAGGGATAATAAACACAATGATGTCACAGTACAGAGATAATAAACACAGTGATGTCACAGAACAGGGATAATAAACACAGTGATGTCACAGTACAGAGATAATAAACACAGTGATGTCACAGCACAGGGATAATAAACACACTGATGTCACAGCACAGGGATAATAAACACAGTGATGTCACAGCACAGAGATAATAAACACAGTGATGTCACAGCACAGAGATAATAAACACAGTGATGTCACAGCACAGAGATAATAAACACAGTGATGTCACAGCACAGGGATAATAAACACAGTGATGTCACAGTACAGGGATAATAAACACAGTGATGTCACAGCACAGAGATAATAAACACAGTGATGTCACAGCACAGGGATAATAAACACAGTGATGTCACAGTACAGGGATAATAAACACAGTGATGTCACAGTACAGGGATAATAAACACAGTGATGTCACAGTACAGGGATAATATACACAGTGATGTCACAGTACAAGGATAATATATACAGTGATGTCACAGTACAGGGATAATATATACAGTGATGTCACAGTACAGGGATAATATACACAGTCATGTCACAGTACAGGGATAATACACACAGTGATGTCACAGTACAGGGATAATATACAGTACAGGGAGTAAAACTTAGATTGGGCCCACGCTCTATTGTCCACACCATCCTTACTACTAACTACACTATAGTTTTGAGAGGATTTGGCCTCCTTAGTCCTTGGGCCCCATAACATCTGTTATGCAGGCTACCCTTTTAGTGACATCACGCTATAGTACCATCCATTATAGGCAATTGATTATATGTCCAAAGGTTTATGGGTGTTTTCACCCTGTATTCCGTTAATGAATGGGGGCTCACCAATGGAAGGGAGAGACCACTCTATCAACCTTCATTAATAGCAGGTGACGTGGAGTAGTTGTCTCTTTGACGCAAATCTTCATGGTTCCAAAATCTAGACAACAATGCATTCATGTGTTTCAGCTGGAAAAGCACCTTCACTGGTCAGGACTGGACTAGAATTCTTCTAAAATATCCTCCACCTTCTGGTTCCTGTAGCTTTTGGTATCTGTGCATGGTTTTCCTTGCCCATGGTGACAGCATAAAGCTTCTCTCTATATATAAGACTCTCCACATTTGTATCTGGCAGTAAACGACTGTGTCATGGCAGAAGAGTGAATGGGTAAAAGGCCCAGAAGGACACTTTAAATTATAAGTTACAAGTCAATAAACTGAGGTTACTGCAAAACGTCGACGCCAAGGAGCAATCTGTAACTTCATGTGATGGAAGGTGTTTACACTGAGAACACCAAGCAGAGAAATCACCAGAGGAGACGCTTCTAATGATACGTGACTGGGAATTATTACATTACACTACTCATCTATAAGCACCCGCTGAGACATGGAGGCCCCAAATATTCCACCCGCACTATGTAGGTGCCCACATATAACAGCCCAAACATGCTCTCACCATAGAGGGCAGTATGATAGTATATTCTACTGCATAGAGGCAGGGGCGTAGCTATAGGGGGTGCAGAGGTAGCAGTCGCTACCGGGCCCAGGAGCCTGAGGGGGCCCCAATGACCCTAGTGCTGCATAAAAAGACACCAGTATTATAGAAAGTGCATGCTGATCAAGTTAGATCTATGGCTGGAGGGAAGGGGTTAGGTCAAGAATTTGGCATGGGGGGGTTTGCCGTTTTAATTTTTGCCTCAGCAAAAGGCTATGTGCTTCCCTGCCCGTGACCACAAAGTACTAAGGGAAGGGAGGTCCAAGCTGAACTCTTGCACCAGGGCCCATGAGCCGTTAGCTACGCCCCTGCATAGAGGGTAGTATTATAGTAGTTATATTCTTGTACATAGGAGGCAGTATTATAGTAGTTATATTCTTGTACATAGGAGCAGTATTATAGTAGTTATATTCTTGTACATAGGAGGCAGTATTATAGTAGTTATATTCTTGTATATAGGAGCAGTATTATAGTAGTTATATTCTTGTACATAGGAGCAGTATTATAGTAGTTATATTCTTGTACATCGGAGGCAGTATTATAGTAGTTATATTCTTGTATATAGGAGCAGTATTATAGTAGTTATATTCTTGTACATAGGAGCAGTATTACAGTAGTTATATTCTTCTACATAGGAGGCAGTATTATAGTAGTTATATTCTTCTACATAGAAGGCAGTATTATAGTAGTTATATTCTTGTATATAGGAGGCAGTATTATAGTAGTTATATTCTTCTACATAGAAGGCAGTATTATAGTAGTTATATTCCTGTACATAGGAGCAGTATTATAGTAGTTATATTCTTCTACATAGGAGGCAGTATTATAGTAGTTATATTCTCTACATAGAAGGCAGTATTATAGTAGTTATATTCTTGTATATAGGAGGCAGTATTATAGTAGTTATATTCTTGTACATAGGAGCAGTATTATAGTAGTTATATTCTTGTACATAGGAGCAGTATTATAGTACTTATATTCTTGTACATAGGAGCAGTATTATAGTAGTTATATTCTTGTACATAGGAGCAGTATTATAGTAGTTATATTCTTGTACATAGGAGCAGTATATAGTAGTTATATTCTTGTACATAGGAGGCAGTATTATAGTAGTTATATTCTTGTACATAGAAGGCAGTATTATAGTAGTTATATTCTTGTACATAGGAGCAGTATTATAGTAGTTATATTCATGTACATAGGAGCAGTATTATAGTAGTTATATTCTTGTACATAGAAGGCAGTATTATAGTAGTTATATTCCTGTACATAGGAGCAGTATTATAGTAGTTATATTCCTGTACATAGGAGCAGTATTATAGTAGTTATATTCTTTTACATAGGAGGCAGTATTATAGTAGTTATATTCTTCTACATAGAAGGCAGTATTATAGTAGTTATATTCTTGTACATAGAAGGCAGTATTATAGTAGTTATATTCTTGTACATAGGAGCAGTAATTATAGTAGTTTATATTCTTTGTACATAGGAGCAGTATTATAGTAGTTATATTCTTGTACATAGCAGCAGTATTATAGTAGTTATATTCTTGTACATAAAAGGCAGTATTATAGTTATATTCTTGTACAGAGGAGCAGTAGTATAGTAGTTATATTCTTGTACATAGGAGCAGTATTATAGTAGTTATATTCTTGTACATAGGAGCAGTATTTTAGTAGTTATATTCTTGTACATAGGAGCAGTATTATAGTAGTTATATTCTTGCACATAGGAGCAGTATTATAGTAGTTATATTCTTGTACATAGGAGCAGTATTATAGTAGTTATATTCTTGTACATAGGAGCAGTATTATAGTATTTATATTCTTGTACATAGGAGCAGTATTGTAGTTGTTATATTCTTGTACATAGGAGCAGGATTATAGTAATTATATTCTTGTACATAGGAGCAGGATTATAGTAGTTATATTCTTGTACATAGGAGCAGGATTATAGTAGTTATATTCTTGTACATAGGAGCAGTATTATAGTAGTTATATTCTTGCACATAGGAGCAGTATTATAGTAGTTATATTCTTGTACAGAGGAGCAGTATTATAGTAGTTATATGCTTGCACATAGGAGCAGTATTATAGTAGTTATATTCTTGTACATAGGAGCAGTATTATAGTAGTTATATTCTTGCACATAGGAGCAGTATTATAGCAGTTATATTCTTGTACAGAGGAGCAGTATTATAGTAGTTATATGCTTGCACATAGGAGCAGTATTATAGTAGTTATATTCTTGTACATAGGAGCAGTATTATAGCAGTTATATTCTTGCACATAGGAGCAGTATTATAGCAGTTATATTCTTGTACATTGAGTAATAATGAGCATAGGACACATTTGCTCCCAGGATATGAGATCTGCTTTATCCTGCAGTCTTATGGAAGTATGATATGAGATGCTAATGCATTTATCGTGTATTTCCTCTGTGACTTAGGAATGTTTATTATGTGGGTCGATTTCCCCGGTGGTATTGATTGTGCTGCTCTTCATCAGGACGCCCGCTGTTGGCTTTAATTAAGTAATTCTTTCTACCGCTCAGGTTTTTCCGTAACTTGTAAACTCAACACAGTGCAGTCCTCAACAAAACCACGGATGATCAATGTATCGCCAGTTACTGGAAGATGTGATTTTGCTGAAATGAACAAACCCTTAAAAGAAATACTTGTGTCAACAGGATTGGGAAGGAGATTTCAGCAAAATCTCTTAAAAGTGAATGGACTGACTAAAGAATGTTGGGTGGAGAGTAAAGATTTTGCAATGGTGCCCACAAGCTACAGGTTTTCCAGTGTTAGGACCAACCATCTCGCCTCTGCCTGGATCTCAGCCAGTCTTACTGGGTTAAACTGGATAGTGGGTGAAACAAAGTTTTTTTTTTTTACCGTTCAGGGCTAAGCTTTGTTACATAAAGCAAATAAATGGTGACCACCGTGTCCTGTCCATGTCACAGGGTGTCACCAGGACTACTCTCCAGTGTGAGGACCCTGTAAACAACTCTCCGTATCTCAGCTTCCACAAGTGTAAGATGGGGAGTGAGATATTGAGGTGAACCGCAGTCACCCCGAGTTTTGGACGAGTTGGCCTTTAGTCATATACCACTGAGTATTCAGCAGGGAGGTAGTCGGAGAAGCGGATAACAGAAGGATCAGACCGGACGTAATGAGAACCATCTGCAGATAGACATTTAGCAGGCCATGTCCAGAAGTTAATTAGACCTGTGACAGAACAAGCCGCCGCCATCCGGCTGCCAATAAACCTGATCTCCCCTCTGTCAGCACCCAGCCGTGCTGCCCTGACAGAGGCTCCTGGCGGCAGCTTCTATACCCCATTGCTCAAGCCCGCTCCATGCAGGTGCATTATCAGATCTGCCATTAGATAATTCAGCTGGATTTATCTAATTTCCTTTTCCCTTCCTTGCTGTAAATGTCGACTAAGCTCGGAGGAGAGTTGTAAATAATCCTGGGCACAGACGCGCTAATTTCTTAAATGGACTGTTTAATGCTCAGAGAGAATCTGCTTCTGCCTGCAGGGGCCTCCAGCCAAGAGTGCAGCGGGGTCCTGGCATCGGGGGCAGAAGAGGAGATGAGAGAAGCGTCGATCCGCAGCGGTCGGCTGCCATTTATAACGGAAGCCGCAATGTACAATACATGACTGATACCAACTGTGCCCGATGGACCCTTCTTGAAAGTGAGGGGAAGAGGTGACCACTGGGTGGTAGGTGCAGGCATGGGAGATGCCAGGAAGGAGCAGCAATAATCCCGGGGCTGTCGGGGTGTGTCACAGCAGAGTGTGACAATGGCAGCACTGATTGGACAGAGTGAGTCTGTGCAGGTACACACCCCAAACTGCTTACCTCCCCTCTGTACCCTTACTGCAGACTGCTAGCAATTCATTCATAACTTCTAGTAGTAATTATACAGGACCAGTACGACATAGAGACATAACAATTCTGAAACATCTATTCTTATTACATGGGGAATGCATGACTCTATTAAAATAGGCGTGGGGAGAGGTCCTCTTTAAGATATATACACACTACACATATACAGATATATACACACTACATACAGATATATACACACTACACACAGATATATACACACTACATACAGATATATACACACTACACACAGATATATACACACTACACACAGATATATACACACTACACACAGATATATACACACTACACACAGATATATACACACTACATACACACAGATATATACACACTACACACAGATATATACACACTACACACAGATATATACACACTACACATATACAGATATATACACACTACATACAGATATATACACACTACACACAGATATATACACACTACATACAGATATATACACACTACACACAGATATATACACACTACACACAGATATATACACACTACACACAGATATATACACACTACACACAGATATATACACACTACACACAGATATATACACACTACATACAGATATATACACACTACATACAGATATATACACACTACACACAGATATATACACACTACACACAGATATATACACACTACACACAGATATATACACACTACACACAGATATATACACACTACACACAGATATATACACACTACATACACACAGATATATACACACACACATATACAGATATATACACACTACACATATACAGATATACACATACACAGATATATACACACTACACACAGATATATACACACTACACACACATATATACACACTACACACAGATATATACACACTACACACAGATATATACACACTACATACACACATATACACTACACACAGATATATACACACTACACACATATATATACACACTACACACACAGATATATACACACACATACAGATATATACAGATATAGACACTACACACAGATATAGACACACTACACACAGATATACACACACTACATACACAGATATATACACACTACACACAGATATATACACACTACACACAGATATTACACACTACCACAGATATATACACACTACACACAGATATATACACACACTACACACAGATATATACACACTACATACACAGAATATATACACACTACATACAGATATATACACACTACATACACACAGATATATACACACTACATACACACAGATATATACACACTACATACACACAGATATATACACAACTAACATACACACAGATATATACACACTACATACAGATATATACACACTACACAGATATATACACACACATACACACAGATATTATACAACACACTACATACAGATATATACACACTACACATAACAGATATATACACCTACACTAACACTATCATACACACAGATATACACACTACATACATACAGATATATACACACTACATACAGATATAATACACACACTACATACAGATATATACACACACACATACAGATATATACACTACATACAGATATATACACATACACATACAGATATATACACACTACATACAGATATATACACACTACATACAGATATATACACACTACAACAGATATATACACACTACACACAGAATATATAACACTACACACAGATATACACACTACAGTACAGATATATACACACTACATCACACAGATATATACACACTACACTACAGATATATACACACTACATCAGATATATAACAACTACACAGATATATACACACTACATACAGATATATACACACTACATACATACAGATATATACACACTACATACAGATATATACACACTACACACAGATATATACACACTACATACAGATATATACACACTACACACAGATATATACACACTACATACAGATATATACACACTACATACACACAGATATATACAACACTACACACAGATATATACACACTACATACAGATATATACACACTACATACACACAGATATATACACACTACATACAGATATATACACACTACACACAGATATATACACACTACATACAGATATATACACACTACATACATACAGATATATACACACTACATACAGATATATACACACTACACACAGATATATACACACTACACACAGATATATACACACTACACACAGATATATACACACTACATACAGATATATACACACTACATACAGATATATACACACTACACACAGATATATACACACTACACACAGATATATACACACTACATACAGATATATACACACTACATACAGATATATACACACTACATACACACAGATATATACACACTACATACAGATATATACAACACTACACACAGATATATACAACTACATACACACAGATATATACACACTACATACAGATATATACACACTACACACAGATATATACACACTACATACAGATAATCACACTACATCAGATATAACACACTACACACTACATACAGATATATACACACTACATACACACAGATATATACACACTACACACAGATATATACACACTACATACAGATATATACACACTACATACACACAGATATATACACACTACACACAGATATATACACACTACATACAGATATATACACACTACATACACACAGATATATACACACTACATACAGATATATACACACTACACACAGATATATACACACTACATACAGATATACACTCACCGGCCACTTTATTAGGTACACCTGTCCAACTGCTCGTTAACACTTAATTTCTAATCAGCCAATCACATGGCGGCAACTCAGTGCATTTAGGCATGTAGACATGGTCAAGACAATCTCCTGCAGTTCAAACCGAGCATCAGTATGGGGAAGAAAGGTGATTTGAGTGCCTTTGAACGTGGCATGGTTGTTGGTGCCAGAAGGGCTGGTCTGAGTATTTCAGAAACTGCTGATCTACTGGGATTTTCACGCACAACCATCTCTAGGGTTTACAGAGAATGGTCCGAAAAAGAAAAAACATCCAGTGAGCGGCAGTTCTGTGGGGCGGAAATGCCTTGTTGATGCCAGAGGTCAGAGGAGAATGGGCAGACTGGTTCGAGCTGATAGAAAGGCAACAGTGACTCCAAATTGCCACCCGTTAACAACCAGGTAGGCAGAAGAGCATCTCTGAACGCACAGTACGTCGAACTTTGAGGCAGATGGGCTACAGCAGCAGAAGACCACACGGGTGCCACTCCTTTCAGCTAAGAACAGGAAACTGAGGCTACAATTTGCACAAGCTCATCGAAATTGGACAGTAGATAGATTGGAAAAACGTTGCTGGTCTGATGAGTCTCGATTTCTGCTGCACATTCGGATGGTAGGGTCAGAATTTGGGCGTCAACAACATAAAGCATGATCCATCCTGCCTTGTATCAATGGTTCAAGCTGGTGGTGCGGTGGTGTCATGGTGTGGGGAATATTTTCTTGGCACTCTTTGGGGCCCCTTGGTACCAATTGAGCATCGTTGCAAACGCCAACAGCCTACCTGAGTATTGTTGCTGACCAGGTCCATCCCTTTATGACCACAATGTACCCAACATCTGATGGCTACTTTCAGCAGGATAATGCGCCATGTCATAAAGCTGGAATCATCTCAGACTGGTTTCTTGAACATGACAATGAGTTCACTGTACTCAAATGGCCTCCACAGTCACCAGATCTCAATCCAATAGAGCATCTTTGGGATGTGGTGGAACAGGAGATTCGCATCATGGATGTGCAGCCGACGAATCTGCGGCAACTGTGTGATGCCATCATGTCAATATGGACCAAAATCTCTGAGGAATGCTTCCAGCACCTTGTTGAATCTATGCCACGAAGAATTGAGGCAGTTCTGAAGGCAAAAGGGGGTCCAACCCGTTACTAGCATGGTGTACCTAATAAAGTGGCCGGTGAGTGTATACACACTACATACAGATATATACACACTACATACAGATATATACACACTACACACAGATATATACACACTACACACAGATATATACACACTACATACAGATATATACACACTACATACAGTATATATACTACACACTACATACAGATATATACACACTACATACAGATATATACACACATACATACACACACAGATATATACACACATACAGATATATACACACTACATACAGATATATATATACACACTACATACAGATACATACAGATATATACACTACTACATACGATATATACACTACATACAGATATATACACACTACATACAGACACTACAGATATACACACTACTATACACACTACATATATACTACATACAGATATATACATACACACAGATATATACACACATACATACACACTACATACAGATATATATACATACAGATATATACACACTACACACAGATATATACACACTACATACAGATATATCCATACACACACTACACATACAGATATATACACACTACAGATATATACACAGCATACAGATATATACACACATACATACACATACAGATATATATATACACACAGATATATACACATACAGATATATACACACTACATACAGATATACTACATACGATATATACACACACATACAGATATAATACACATACATACACACTACATAGATATATATACACACATACATACAGATATATACACACTACATACACTACACACAGATATATACACACTACATACAGATATATACACACTACTACACACAGATATATACACACACATACACTACTATATATATACACACTACATACAGATATATACACATACTACATACACACTACATACAGATATACACACACATACAGATATATAACACACACATACATACAGATATATACACACACATACACACATACACTACATACAGATATACACACACATACACACACATACACTACATACAGATATATACACCACTACATACACACAGATATATACACACTACATACATAGACATAATATTACACACTACACACAGACACACTATACACACAGATATATACACACTACATACAGATATATACACACCACTACACACAGATATATAGACACTACACCACAGATACAATATATACACACTACACACAGATATATACACACTACACACAGATATATATACACACTACACACAGATATATAGACACTAACACACAGATATATACATACACACTACATACACACAGATATATACACACTACAATACACACTACATACAGATATATACACACTACATACAGATATATAGACACTACACACAGATATATATACACACTACATACACACTACATACAGATATATACACACACTACACACTACACACAGATGATATATATACACACTACATACAGAGATATATACACACTACACACATCACACAGTATACACATACACTACAGATATATAGACACTACACACAGATATATACACATACACACAGATATATACACACATACATACATACACACACATGATATATACACACACTACAATGTATACACACTACATACACACTACATACAGATGTACATACACACATACATACATACACACAGATGTATACACACTACATACACACAGATATATACACACTACATACACACAGATATATACACACTACATACACGGTGTGCGGTGGAGCAGGGAGGTGACTGCATCCTGCTTCACCACCACACTCAGCTGTCTCTGCATTCTGAGATGAAAGTGGGACATACCTCAGCCTTCCAAATCTGGGATTGTCCCGCTCGATCCAGTACAGTTGGGAGGAATGGATATATAGTCATGGCCGTGTGTTGGCACCCGTGAAAAGTATTTCTCCCAGAAAATGATTGCAATTACACGTTTTGTTATATATATATGTTTATTTCCTTTGTGTATACTGGAACAACACAAAAAAACTGAGGAAAAAAGCCAAAAATTATATAAATATTTATATAATTTTAAAAAATGGGCTGGATAAATTTACTGGCACCCTAAACTGTATATTTGGTTACACAGCCTTTGGAAGAAATAACTGGAATCATTCGCTTCCTATAACCATCAACAAGCCTCTGACCTCTCCGCTGATATTTTGGCCCACTCTTTTGCACTGCTCCAGGTCTCTCATATTTGGAGGTCATCTCCACAGGTGTTCAATGAGATTTAGATCCGGACTCATTGCTGGCCACTTCAGTACTCTCCAGTGCTTTGTTCCCATCCATTTCTGGGGGCTTTTTGAAGTATGTTTGGGTCATTGTCCTGCTGGAAGACTCATGACCTAAGACACAAACCCAGCTTTCTGACACTGGGCCCTACGTTGCGACCCAAAATCCTGTGGTAACTTTCAGACTTCATGATGCCTTGCACATAGTCAAAGCCACAACCACAACACATCTCTGCACCTCCACCATATTACACTGTAGGTAAACAGTAGAATGATGTGCTTCACCAAAAAGCTCTATCCTGGTCTCATCTGTCCCAGAAGGATTGTGGCCTACTCACGTACATTTTGGCAAACTTCAGTCTAGCTTTTATATGTCTCTGTGCCTGCAGGACAGCTTGAATTTCTTTGGAAATTGATTGGGGCTGCCTATTCACAATCCAGACTATCCTGCGTTACAACCTTTCTTCAATTTTTGTTTTCTGTCAATGTCCAGGGAGATTAGCTACAGTGCCATGGGTTGTAAACGTCTTATGTTTCACACCACACTTCTGTGGAGATTCTCCTTCACGAGAGACCATTGTGTGTGAGGACATTGTGAAGAGATGACTTCTGTGGAGACTCTCCTTCATGAGAGACCATTGTGTGTGAGCACATTGTGAAGAGATGACTTCTGTGGAGACTCTCCTTCATGAGAGACCATTGTGTGTGAGCACATTGTGAAGAGATGACTTCTGTGGAGACTCTCCTTCATGAGAGACCATTGTGTGTGAGCACATTGTGAAGAGATGACTTCTGTGAAGACTCTCCTTCACGAGAGACCATTGTGTGTGAGGACATTGTGAAGAGATAACTTCTGTGGAGACACTCCTTCATGAGAGACCATTGTGTGTGAGCACATTGTGAAGAGATGACTTCTGTGGAGACTCTCCTTCCATGAGAAGATCTTTCCGAGGTTTCCGTTGCCATCTTGCTTCTACATCAGTGTGGTCTTCCCAGTCTGAGCCGTCAGTTCAGTGTAGTCGTACAGCTAAGGAACACTCCGAGTGTAGGTGTCAAGGAGGTGCTAAAGGGAAACTGCAGGGTTCCCCGGCATATGATCGTCATATTGAAGTTGAGATTTCATGGGAAGATGTACATGAAGTCAAAAACAGTTCTGTTAGGTCTTGTCCATAAGAAGTGTACGGCCAGGATATGGAGACTGTGGAGCATTTCATATCTAACAGCTCATTAACCAGAAGGATCTGGAGACATTATCCCAGGAATTACAGCTGTCCCATGTCAGAGAGCAGATGTATGCTCAGGAGATGTATGGCCAGGTCCCTGCAGCCCTGAGTAGATATAGTAAAAGCACTCTGTATTCATCAGAGCTGTGTCTGTATGCTATCTTGGAGGTGCAAGACGCTGGCTGGCAAGTCCACTTTGGTTAATACTGCGACAGATCTGACACTGAGGTACCTTGATCTTGGAGATCACCTCTAATCTCTTTAAAAGTTGTTCTGAGCTCTTAGGTTACCATTTGTATTATCCATCTCTTCAATTTGTCATCAATTTTCCTCTTGCAGTCACGTCCAGGGAGGTTGGCTACAGTCCTGTAGATCTTAAACTTCTAAATAATATGTGCAGCTGTAGTAACAGGAACAATTGTTTGGAGAGGGTCTTACAGACTTTACTTTTAACATGTTTGCCTATAGTTTTCCTTCTAATCTCCTTAGACAACTCTCAAATCAGCTTTCTTGAGTCCATGTTTCGTGTGGTACCCACCATAGTAGCAAACTGCACAGGGACTGCTTTTCACCCTCAATATAGGCAGAGGGAGTGGTGACAAGTCTGAAGATACTATGATGCTGATTACAGGACACACCTTAGTTTAATATGTCCCTGCGGTCAGATTATTTTCGGTCTTTTCTACAGGTGCCATTTTAGGCCACTTTCATTAGCTTGTTTATTAACTTATTCTGTTGAACCACAATTCAAACGCAATGTCTGATTTTCAGTAAATTGTTATTTATTATTACTTTTGTCAGTTTCAGGTTATGTCAGTGACCATTGTCCACTTGTATATAGACCATACATACAGATATTTACACACTAACTACATAGTTATATACACAGTAAGATATAATGTATCCACGCCACATACTAACTACAGAGACAGATATATACACACTCACTAGATGTATAGATATGTGCACGCAGGTGTATGCCCGCTCACGAGGTGCACGCAGGTGTATGCCCGCTCACTATGTGCACGCAGGTGTATGCCCGCTCACTATGTGCACGCCGGTGTATGCCCGCTCACTATGTGCACGCAGGTGTATGCCCGCTCACTATATGCACGCCGGTGTATGCCCGCTCACTATGTGCATGCAGGTGTATGCCCGCTCACTATGTGCACGCAGGTGTATGCCCGCTCACTATGTGCACGCAGGTGTATGCCCGCTCACTATGTGCACGCAGGTGTATGCCCGCTCACTATGTGCACGCAGATGTATGCCCGCTCACTATGTGCACGCAGATGTATGCCTGCCCACTATGTGCACGCAGATGTATGCCCGCTCACTATGTGCACGCAGGTGTATGCCCGCTCACACTCACATGGTTATTTACAGTCACACACAGACGCACAATATCTCTATGCATGGCTATGTACACTCCTCACATGCATGCAGATATAATTAATTCATTCAAATCTGATGACAATCCGCCTCCAATGCAAGTGAATGAGGTTTCCAGCTCAGCGTACAGATGGACTGTAAGTCTTGATGTCGGAGGGGTCAGTCCTCGTGCTGATCCTCGGTGTAAGCTGCACATCTGAGGGTCGGCCATGGAAATACACACATCATTACTTCATGCACTGAATATGAACACAACTTTGTGAACTACATGTACATGATGAATACAGTCGCCAGAGGTCACCACAAAAGTGACAATGCCAGTCACATGCGGCGCACTACAACTAGTGCGCCCCCCCCCATTGTGGCATCCTATGTGGCCACCGATACTGTGCAGAGCGGTCCAGGAATGAATGCTCTGTCCTCGTACCTCCTGGGAACATAATTAGACAAGTCTTGGACTTTGAGGCAGTTCCCATGGTAACTCCATCTGGCCGGATCTGTCCATGTTGAATGAACTTTCTCTCGGGAAAGCCTTGTAACCAGCAATTTACTTGGCTTAAAGGAGAACCAGGTACGAAATCCAGAATAATGCAGGATGGTGCCATGTCTTCTATTGTCCTCAGGTCTGAGAAGCTGCAGCATGTAAACTCTCTGTAGCCATCCTTAGGAGACATCGTTAACCACCCTGTTGTATTGGTCTGTCCGGGAGGAGGGATAAGTCATAGGCAGCAGAAGAGACATGAGTGGTGGTCGTAGCAGCATGGAAGAAATCAATCTGGACCCCTACCATGGCACTGTAACATTGATAGAGCACTGGGGTTGTGATGGGGACCCTGGGGGTTGTGATCGGGGACCCTGGGGGTTGTGATGGGGACCCTGGGGGTTGTGATGGGGACCCTGGGGGTTGTGATTTGGGACCTGGAGGTTGTGATGGGGACCTGGGGGTTGAAGCCTGGGGGTTGTGATGGGACCTGGGGGATGTGATGGGGACCCTGGGGGATGTGATGGGGACCCTGGGGGATGTCATGGGGGCACTGGGGTTGTGTTGGGGACCCTGGGGTTGTGAACGGGGGCCCTGGGGCTGTGATAGGCACACAGAGGAGATACCAGGGCATTATATTAAGTAATGATACCCTACAAACCAGGATGCTGGGAGGACTCATCACTCCAAGTCACATGCATTAGCTCCTAAGAAATCTACTCACCATATGATCGGGTCGCTCCACGGATCTCAAAGCAACAGCACCCCTACAGGTTATGATCAGGTACTACACGCTGAAGCAAGAGATTACTGTAAAGGATTCCTCAGCTAAAATAGTGCCCCTACAGGTAAAGCTGTAGTAATACGCCCTGACTCATCCTGTGTTTTTCAGGTTCTGTTACTATTTTCACATTATAGTCTATGATATGGTGTTGGATTGAATATCTTGGTGGGTATGGAGAACAGAGGACCTCGAGATTCTAAGTACGACAAAACCTCTTTACAGAAATGTCTGAACATCAGAGATTCTGCCAAGTGTAATTGCTGCCAGGACTGCGGTATAAATGGTGCATTAGCTGTGAGCGGAGACTGAGATACATTATGTCAGGGATGAACTATTACATGGACAGAGCACCTCATTACTTTCCCGAGATGACCACTTATCTCCTCCACATATCCTGAGCCTCCCCGGCCACCTCTCACTGCCCAACCTTGTTGTATCAGGAGCCCATTACGGGGCCGCTCGACAATCCCATCATACTCGTGTATCTCAGCCTATCGTGTGTGATACGGTCTCCGGGAACCCCCACCTTTCCACTGCCCATGGCAGGGATTGACCTGGATGTTTGGAGACTACAAGGAAAACGTTAATTTTTATGCAATCCGCCATCGTTATACCGGAGCAGGTGGGAAAATTCACACAATATTTTGCTGTTAAGCTCATTTTAATCAATCCGACTTTGATGAATCTGTCACTTAGATCATTTCCCAGGAATGATAGATGCAAAGAATTTAAATCAGGAACAGGTGGCTTACCGAGGTTTTCATGATGCACCTGAACTGATGAGAATGATGAACAATGAAATGATCTGACATGATACATATAGCCTGCGCTTATCCCTCTGGATGATGACATCTGCATGATGATTAAATGCAATATAAAAAATACAATACCATATATATCCCTACAAACTGATAAAATTACAAGAATATAACTACTATTAATAACTAATAATACATAAGAAATATATAACTACTATAATACTGTACAAGAAATAATATAATATACTATGTAACAAGAATATACTACTACTGTGTACAAGAATATAACTACTATAATACTGCTGTCCGTACAATAATATAACTACTATAATACTGCTACCTATAACTGAATAATACAACTATATACTGCTTCTATAGAAGAAATACTATAATACTGATAATACTATGTATATAACTACATATAACTACTATAATACTGCTCCTATGTACAAGAATATAACTACTATAATACTGCTCCTATGTAACAAGAATATAACTACTATAATACTGCTCCTATGTACAAGAATATAACTACTATAAATACTGACTCCTATGTACAAGAATATAACTACTACAAGACTATAATACTGACTCCTATGTACAAGAATATAACTACTATAATACTGCTCTATGTACAAGAATATAACTACTATAATACTGCTCCTATGTACAAGAATATAACTTACTATAATACTGGACTCCTATGTACAAGAATATAACTACTATAATACTGCCTCCTATGTACAAGAATATAACTACTATGTAATAAACTGCTCCTATGTACAAGAATATAACTACTATGTAATACTGCCTCCTATGTACAAGAATATAACTACTATAATACTGCCTCCTATGTACAAGAATATAACTACTATAAATACTGCCTCCTATGTACAAGAATATAAACTACTATAATACTTATAATACTGCCTCCTATGTACAAGAATATAACTACTATAATACTGCCTCTATGTACAAAGAATATAACTACTATAATACTGATACTGCTCCTATGTACAAGAATATATGTACTACTACTATAATACTGCCTCCTATGTACAAGAATATAACTACTATAATACTGCCTCCTATGTACAAGTACATAATACTGCTCCTATGTACAAGAATATAACTACTATAATACTGCTCCTATGTACAAGAATATAACTACTATAATACTGCTTCCTATGTACAAGAATATAACTACTATAATACTGCTCCTATGTACAAGAATATAACTACTATAATACTGCTCCTATGTACAAGAATATAACTACTATAATACTGCCCCCTATGTACAAGAATATAACTACTATAATACTGCCTTCTATGTACAAGAATATAACTACTATAATACTGCTCCTATGTACAAGAATATAACTACTATAATACTGCTCCTATGTACAAGAATATAACTACTAAAATACTGCCTCCTATGTACAAGAATATAACTACTATAATACTGCTCCTATGTACAGTTATATGGTTGGTGACTGGACCTTTCTCTGTTTTACCTCTAGTTGTTTGTCATTGACAATGGAGCAGATGACTGGAGGATCGCCATGACCTATGAGCGGATTTTCTACATCAGCTTGGAGCTGCTCATCTGTGCCATTCATCCCATCCCTGGCGAGTACAAGTTCTTTTGGAATGCCCGCCTGGCCTTTTCCTACACGCCATCCCAGGCCGAGGCCGACGTGGACATTATCCTCTCCATTCCCATGTTTCTGCGGCTCTACTTGATTGCCCGGGTCATGCTCTTGCACAGTAAACTTTTCACAGACGCTTCGTCCCGTAGTATCGGGGCGCTCAACAAGATCAACTTTAACACTCGCTTTGTCATGAAGACGCTGATGACCATCTGCCCGGGCACTGTGTTACTGGTCTTCAGCATCTCTTTGTGGATTATCGCTGCATGGACTGTGCGAGTCTGCGAGAGGTGAGGTATACTACCGTCAAATCTAGAGCTGAATTGCATTCTATATTTCAGTCACATCCAGAGCTGCATTCACAATTCTGCTGTTATATTCTATACTCCAGTCACATCCAGAGCTGCGTAGGCTGCCAGAGGCAGAATGCTACCATAATTTCTGCCGATTACAGTGTAATAAAGGATTGCGGCATTTCCACCGGGCATCCGGAGATGTAGTCCTCAACAGCGGTAATAATGGCATTAATAAAATAATTCCTTTTTTTGTAAAAGCTGTTTAGCGGGAGCAATTATAGTAAGACCATTAGGAGCTCCCAACTGGCGGTAGTTAAGAGCAGGCGTCCCCTGTGTATAACCCCATCCAATATGTTTAATGGACTGATGGTAATTAGGAGCAGAGATATGAAAATTGCTGATTTATGTCTGCGCAGTGCCCGTTGCAGAAGATGCCACGTCTGCAGTAATATTGTGCACCAGGGTGGTCCCTGCAGGTCAGAGGTGGATTGGGATGCAACGTGGTTGTGCAGGACAGGGCTGGTATCAGCATCCAGGACCCCTCTTCTGCCAGGTGTGGGCGGTATAATACCAGCTACACAATAATGTCAGCCTTGATGGTACCAGCTACACAATAATGCCAGCCCTAATAGAAGTTCTTATATAATGTCAGCCCTAATAGTAGTGCCTATAATGCCAGCCCTAATAGAAGTTCTTATATAATGTCAGCCCTAATAGTAGTGCCTATAATGCCAGCCCTAATAGTAGTGCCTATAATGCCAGCCTTGATAGTAGTGCCTATAATGCCAGCCCTAATAGAAGTTCTTATATAATGTCAGCCCTAATAGTAGTGCTATATGCAGCCCTAATAGTAGTGCTATAATGCCAGCTCTAATAGTAGTGTCATAATGCCAGCCCTAATAGTAGTGCCTATAATGCAGCCCTGATAGTAGTGCCTATAATGCCAGCTCTAATAGTAGTGTCTATAATGCCAGCCCTAACAGTAGTGCCTATAATGCCAGCCCTAATAGTAGTGCCTATAATGCCAGCCCTAATAGTAGTGCCTATAATGCCAGCCCTAATAGTAGTGTCTATAATGCCAGCCCTAATAGTAGTGTCTATAATGCCAGCCCTAATAGTAGTGTCTATAATGCCAGCCCTAATAGTAGTGACTATAATGCCAGCTTAATAGAAGTGTCTATAATGCCAGCCCTAACAGTAGTGCCTATAATGCCAGCCCTATAGTAGTGCCTATAATGCCAGCCCTAATAGTAGTGTCTATAATGCAGCCCTAATAGTAGTGTCTATAATGCCAGCCCTAATAGTAGTGTCTATAATGCCAGCTCTAATAGAAGTGTCTATAATGCCAGCCCTAACAGTAGTGCCTATAATGCCAGCCCTAATAGTAGTGCCTATAATGCCAGCCCTAATAGTAGTGCCTATAATGCCAGTCCTAATAGTAGTGCCTATAATGCCAGTCCTAATAGTAGTGCCTATAATGCCAGCCCTAATAGTAGTGCCTATAATGCCAGCCCTAATAGTAGTGCCTATAATGCCAGCCCTAATAGTAGTTCCTATAATGCCAGCCCTAATAGTAGTGCCTATAATGCCAGCCCTAATAGTAGTGCCTATAATGCCAGCCCTAATAGTAGTGTCTATAATGCCAGCTCTAATAGTAGTGACTATAATGCCAGCCCTAATAGTAGTGCCTATAATGCCAGCCCTAATAGTAGTTCCTATAATGCCAGCCCTAATAGTAGTGTCTATAATGCCAGCCCTAATAGTAGTGCCTATAATGCCAGCCCTAATAGTAGTGTCTATAATGCCAGCTCTAATAGTAGTGACTATAATGCCAGCCCTAATAGTAGTGTCTATAATGCCAGCCCTAATAGTAGTGTCTATAATGCCAGCTCTAATAGTAGTGTCTATAATGCCAGCCCTAATAGTAGTGCCTATAATGCCAGTCCTAATAGTAGTGCCTATAATGCCAGCCCTAATAGTAGTGTCTATAATGCCAGCCCTAATAGTAGTGCCTATAATGCCAGTCCTAATAGTAGTGCCTATAATGCCAGCCCTAATAGTAGTGTCTATAATGCCAGCCCTAATAGTAGTGCCTATAATGCCAGCCCTAATAGTAGTGCCTATAATGCCAGCCCTATAGTAGTTCCCATAATGCCAGCTCTAATAGTAGTTCCTATAATGCCAGCTCTAATAGTAGTGCCTATAATGCCAGCCCTAATAGTAGTGTCTATAATGCCAGCCCTAATAGTAGTGTCTATAATGCCAGCCCTAATAGTAGTGTCTATAATGCCAGCACTAATAGTAGTGTCTATAATGCCAGCCCTAATAGTAGTGCCTATAATGTCAGCCCTAATAGTAGTGTCTATAATGCCAGCCCTAATAGTAGTGTCTATAATGCCAGCTCTAATAGTAGTTCCTATAATGCCAGCTCTAATAGTAGTGTCTATAATGCCAGCCCTAATAGTAGTGCCTATAATGCCAGCCCTAATAGTAGTGTCTATAATGCCAGCCCTAATAGTAGTTCCTATAATGCCAGTCCTAATAGTAGTGCCTATAATGCAGCTCTAATAGTAGTTCCTATAATGCCAGCTCTAATAGTAGTGTCTATAATGCAGCCCTAATAGTAGTTCCTATAATGCCAGCCCTAATAGTAGTTCCTATAATGCCAGCCCTAATAGTAGTGCCTATAATGCCAGCTCTAATAGTAGTTCCTATAATGCCAGCTCTAATAGTAGTGTCTATAATGCCAGCTCTAATAGTAGTGTCTATAATGCCAGCCCTGATAGTAGTGTCTATAATGCCAGCCCTAACAGTAGTGCCTATAATGCCAGCCCTAATAGTAGTGCCTATAATGCCAGCCCTAATAGTAGTGCCTATAATGCCAGTCCTAATAGTAGTGCCTATAATGCCAGTCTAATAGTAGTGCCTATAATGCCAGCCCTAATAGTAGTGCCTATAATGCCAGCCCTAATAGTAGTGCCTATAATGCCAGCCCTAATAGTAGTTCCTATAATGCCAGCCCTAATAGTAGTGCCTATAATGCCAGCCCTAATAGTAGTGCCTATAATGCCAGCCCTAATAGTAGTGTCTATAATGCCAGCTCTAATAGTAGTGACTATAATGCCAGCCCTATAGTAGTCGCTATAATGCCAGCCCTAATAGTAGTTCCTATAATGCCAGCCCTAATAGTAGTGTCTATAATGCCAGCCCTAATAGTAGTGCTATAATGCCAGCCCTAATAGTAGTGTCTATAATGCCAGCTCTAATAGTAGTGACTATAATGCCAGCCCTAATAGTAGTGTCTATAATGCCAGCCCTAATAGTAGTGTCTATAATGCCAGCTCTAATAGTAGTGTCTATAATGCCAGCCCTAATAGTAGTGCCTATAATGCCAGTCCTAATAGTAGTGCCTATAATGCCAGCCCTAATAGTAGTGTCTATAATGCCAGCCCTAATAGTAGTGCCTATAATGCCAGTCCTAATAGTAGTGCCTATAATGCCAGCCCTAATAGTAGTGTCTATAATGCCAGCCCTAATAGTAGTGCCTATAATGCCAGCCCTAATAGTAGTGCCTATAATGCCAGCCCTAATAGTAGTTCCCATAATGCCAGCTCTAATAGTAGTTCCTATAATGCCAGCTCTAATAGTAGTGCCTATAATGCCAGCCCTAATAGTAGTGTCTATAATGCCAGCCCTAATAGTAGTGTCTATAATGCCCAGCCCTAATAGTAGTGTCTATAATGCCAGCACTAATAGTAGTGTCTATAATGCCAGCCCTAATAGTAGTGCCTATAATGTCAGCCCTAATAGTAGTGTCTATAATGCCAGCCCTAATAGTAGTGTCTATAATGCCAGCTCTAATAGTAGTTCCTATAATGCCAGCTCTAATAGTAGTGTCTATAATGCCAGCCTAATAGTAGTGCCTATAATGCCAGCCCTAATAGTAGTGGTCTATAATGCCAGCCCTAATAGTAGTTCCTATAATGCCAGTCCTAATAGTAGTGCCTATAATGCCAGCTCTAATAGTAGTTCCTATAATGCCAGCTCTAATAGTAGTGTCTATAATGCCAGCCCTAATAGTAGTTCCTATAATGCCAGCCCTAATAGTAGTTCCTATAATGCCAGTCCTAATAGTAGTGCCTATAATGCCAGCTCTAATAGTAGTTCCTATAATGCCAGCTCTAATAGTAGTGTCTATAATGCCAGCCCTAATAGTAGTGTCTATAATGCCAGCTCTAATAGTAGTTCCTATAATGCCAGCTCTAATAGTAGTGTCTATAATGCCAGCCCTAATAGTAGTTCCTATAATGCCAGCTCTAATAGTAGTTCCTATAATGCCAGCCCTAATAGTAGTGTCTATAATGCCAGCCCTAATAGTAGTTCCTATAATGCCAGCCCTAATAGTAGTGTCTATAATGCCAGCTCTAATAGTAGTGTCTATAATGCCAGTCCTAATAGTAGTGTCTATAATGCCAGCTCTAATAGTAGTGTCTATAATGCCAGCACTAATAGTAGTGTCTATAATGCCAGCCCTGATAGTAGTGTCTATAATGCCAGCCCTAATAGTAGTTCCTATAATGCCAGCCCTAATAGTAGTGTCTATAATGCAGCTCTAATAGTAGTTCCTATAAATGCCAGCTCTAATAGTAGTGTCTATAATGCCAGCTCTAATAGTAGTGTCTATAATGCCAGCCCTATAGTAGTGTCTATAATGCCAGCCCTAATAGTAGTGTCTATAATGCCAGCTCTAATAGTAGTGTCTATAATGCCAGCCCTAATAGTAGTGTCTATAATGCCAGCCCTAATAGTAGTGCCTATAATGCCAGCCCTAATAGTAGTGTCTATAATGCCAGCCTAATAGTAGTTCCTATAATGCCAGCCCTAATAGTAGTGTCTATAATGCCAGCCCTAATAGTAGTTCCTATAATGCCAGCCCTAATGTAGTAATGCTATAATGCCAGCCCTAATAGTAGTGTCTATAATGCCAGCCTAATAGTAGTGTCCTATAATGCCAGCCTAATAAGTAGTGTTCTATAATGCCAGCTCTAATAGTAGTTCCTATAATGCCAGCACTAATAGTAGTGTCTATAATGCCAGCCCTAATAGTGTCTATATATGCCAGCTCTAATAGTAGTGTCTATAATGCCAGCCCTAATAGTAGTGTCTATAATGCCAGCCCTAATAGTAAGTAATCTATAATGCCAGTCCTAATAGTAGTGCCTATAATGCAGTCCTAATAGTAGTGCCTATAATGCCAGCCTATAGTAGCTAATAGTAGTTCTATAAATGCCAGCCCCTAATAGTAGTGCTATAATGCCAGCCCTAATAGTAGTTCCTATAATGCCAGCCTAATAGTAGTGCCTATAATGCCAGCCCTAATAGTAGTTCCTATAATGCCAGCCCTAATAGTAGTCTATAATGCCAGCCCTAATAGTATGCCTATAATGCCAGCTCTATAGTATGTAGTGCCTATATGCCAGCCCTAATAGTAGTTCCTATAATGCCAGCTCTAATAGTAGTGCCTATAATGCCAGCCCTAATAGTAGTGCCTATAATGCCAGCTCTAATAGTAGTGTATAATGCCAGCCTATAGTAGTTCCTATAATGCCAGCCCTAATAGTAGTTCCTATAATGCCAGCCCTAATAGTAGTTCTATAATGCCAGCTCTAATAGTAGTGCCTATAATGCCAGCCCTAATAGTAGTGTCTATAATGCCAGCTCTAATAGTAGTGCCTATAATGCCAGCTCTAATAGTAGTGCCTATAATGCCAGCTCTAATAGTAGTGTCTAATGCCAGCTCTATAATGCCAGCTCTAATAGTATGTCTATAATGCCAGCCCTAATGTAGTTCCTATAATGCAGCCCAATAGTAGTGTCTATAATGCCCCCTAAATAGTAATGCCTATAATGCCCTAATAGTAGTGTCCTATAATGCCAGCTAATAGTGCCTATAATGCAGCCTAATAGTAGTGTCTATAATGCCAGCCCTAATAGTAGTGTGCAGCCTAAATAGTAGTGTTATAATGCCAGCCCTAATAGTAGTGTCTATAATGCCAGCCCTAATAGTAGTGTCTATAATGCAGCCCTAATAGTAGTCTATAATGCCAGCCCTAAGTAGTTTCCTATAATGCCAGCCCTAATAGTAGCCTATAATGCCTATAATGCCAGCCTAATAGTAGTGTCTATAATGCCAGCCCTAATAGTAGTTCCTATAATGCCAGCTCTAATAGTAGTTCCTATAATGCCAGCTCTAATAGTAGTGTCTATAATGCCAGCCTAATAGTAGTGTCTATAATGCAGTCCTAATAGTAGTGCCTATAATGCCAGCCCTAATAGTAGTGTCTATATGCAGTCCTAATAGTAGTTCCATAATGCCAGCCCTAATAGTAGTGTCTTAAGCCAGCCTAATAAGTAGTGTCTATAATGCCAGCCCTATATAGTAGTGTCTATAATGCCAGCTCTAATGCCAGCCCTAATAAGTAGTGTCTATAATGCCAGCCCTAATAGTGTCTAGCCTTAATGCCAGCCCTAATAGTAGTGCCTATAATGCCAGCTCTAATAGTAGTTCCTATAATGCCAGCTCTAATAGTAGTGTCTATAATGCCAGCCCTAATAGTAGTGCTATAATGCCAGCCCTAATAGTAGTGTCTATAATGCCAGCCTAATAGTAGTGTCTATAATGCAGCCCTAATAGTAGTGTCTATAATGCCAGCCTAATAGAGTTCCTATAATGTAGACCTAATAGTAGTGTGCCTATAATGCCAGCCTAATAGTAGTGCCTATAATGCCAGCCCTATAAATAGTAGTTCTATAATGCCTAATAGTAGTGCCTATAATGCCAGCCCTAATAGTAGGTGCCAGCCCTAATAATGCCCAGCCCCTAATAGTAGTGCCTATAATGCCAGCCCTAATAGTAGTTCCCATAATGCCAGCCAGCCCTAATAGTAGTGTCTATAATGCCAAGCCCTAATAGTAGTGTCTATAATAGTAGTGTCTATAATGCCAGTCCTATAATGCCAATAGTAGTGTCTATAAGCCAGCCTAATAGTAGTGTCTATAATGCCAGCTCTAAAGTAGTTCCTATAATGCAGCCCTAATAGTAGTGCCTATAATGCCAGCCCTAATAGTAGTGTCTATAATGCCAGCCCTAATGCCAGCTCTAATAGTGTCTATAATGCCAGCCCTAATAGTAGTGTCTATAATGCCAGCCTAATAGTAGTTCCATAATGCCAGCTCTAATAGTAGTTCCTATAATGCCAGCCTAATAGTAGTGCCTATAATTAATAAGTGCCTATAATGCCAGCCCTAATAGTAGTCTATAATGCCAGCCCTAATAGTAGTGCCCTAATAGTAGTGTCTATAATGCCAGCCCTAATAGTAGTGTCCTATAATGCCAGCTCTAATAGTAGTGTCTATAATGCCAGCTCTATAATAGTAGTGTCTATAATGCCAGCTCTAATAGTAGTGTCTATAATGCCAGCCCTAATAGTAGTGCTATAATGCCAGCCTAATAGTAGTTCCCCAGCTCTAATAGTAGTTCTATAATGCCAGCCCTAATAGTAGTTCCTATAATGTGCCAGTAGTAGCTATAATCCTAATAGTAGTTCCTATAATGCAGCTCTAATAGTAGTATTCCTATAATGCCAGCCCTAATAGTAGTTCCTATAATGCCAGCCCTAATAGTAGTTCCTATAATGCCAGCCCTAATAGTAGTTCCTATAATGCCAGCCCTAATAGTAGTGTCTATAAATAGCCTAATAGTAGGTCTATAATGCCAGCTCTAATAGTAGTTTATAATGCCAGCTCTAATAGTAGTTGCCTATAATGCCAGCCCTAATAGTAGTGTGCCAGCTCTAATAATGCCATATAATGCCACCCTAAATAGTAGTAGTTCCTATAATGCCAGCTCTAATGCCAGTAGTTCCTATAATGCCAGCCCTAAATAGTAGTGCCTATAATGCCAGCCTAATAGTAGCTTCCTATAATGCCAGCCCTAATAGTAGTGTCTATAATGCCAGCTCTAATAGTATAATGCCAGCCCTAATAGTAGTGTCTATAATGCAGTCCCTAATGTAGTAGTGTCTATAATGCCAGCCCTAATAGTAGTTCCTATATGCCAGCTTAATAGTAGTGTCTATAATGCCAGCCCTAATAGTAGTTCCTATAATGCCAGCCCCTAATAGTAAGTGTCTATAATGCCAGCCTCTAATAGTAGTTCTATAATGCCAGCTCTAATAGTAGTGTCTATAATGCCAGCCTAATAGTAGTTCTATAATGCCAGCTAATAATGTAAAGTGCCCTAATAATGCCAGCCCTAATAGTAGTGCCTATAATGCCAGCCTAATAGTAGTGTCTATAATGCCAGCCCTAATTAGTAGTGTCTATAATGCCAGCTCTAATAGTAGTGTCTATAATGCCAGCCCTAATAGTAGTGTCTATAATGCCACCCCTAATATAGTGTGCCATGCCCCTAATAGTAGTGTCTAATATATGCCAGCCAGCTCTAATAGTAGTGCCTATAATTATAATGCCAAGCAGCCCTAATAGTAGTTTCTATAATGCCAGCCCTAATAGTAGTGTCTATAATGAATGCCGCTCTAATAGTAGTGTCTATAATGCCAGCATCTAATAGTAGTGTCTATAAGCCAGCCTATAGTAGTGCTTAATCTAATAGTAGATGCCAGCCCTATATAGATGCCTATAATGCCCTATATAGTAGCCCTAATAGTAGTTCCTATAATGCCAGCCTAATGAGTGTCTATAATGCCAGTCCTAATAGTAGTCTATAATGCCAGCCCTAATAGTAGTTCTAATAATGCAGCCCTAATAGTATTCTATAATGCCAGCCCTAATAGTAGTGTCTATAATGCCAGCCCTAATAGTAGTGTCTATAATGCCAGCTCTAATAATGTAGCCTAAAAGTAGTTGTCTATAATGCCAGCTCTAATAGTAGTGGTCTATAATGCAGCCACTAATAGTAGTGTCTATAATGCCAGCCCTAATAGTAGTTCTATAATGCCAGCCCTAATAGTAGTGTCTTAATGTCCTAATAGTAGTGTCTATAATGCAGCCTAATAGTAGTGTCTATAATGCAGCCAGCCTAATAGTAGTTCCTATAATGCCAGCCCTAATAGTAGTGTCTATAATGCCAGCCCTAATAGTAGTTCCTATAATGCCAGCCCTAATAGTAAGTGTCTATAATGCCAGCCCTAATAGTATATAGGCCTATAATGCCCCTAATAGTAGTGCTAATATAATGCCAGCCTAATAGTAGTTCTATAATGCAGTCTAATAGTCTATAATGCCTATAATCAGCTCTAATAGTAGTGCCTATAATGCCAGCCCTAATAGTAGTGCCTATAATGCCAGCCCTAATAGTAGTGTCTATAATGCCAGCCCTATAGTAGTGTCTATAATGCAGTCTATAATGCCAGCCCTAGTAGTCTATAATGCCAGCCCTAATAGTAGTTGCCTATAATGCCAGCCCTAATAGTAGTGTCTATAATGCCAGCCCTAAATAGTAGTGTCCTCTATAATCCAGCCTAATAGTAGTGTCTATAATGCCAGCCCTAATAAGTGCCTTATAATGCCAGCCCTAATAGTAGTGTCTATAATGCCAGCCCTAATAGTAGTGTCCAGCCCTAGTAGCTATAATGCCAGCCCTAATAGTAGTGCCTATAATGCCAGCCCTAATAGTAGTGTCTATAATGCCAGCCCTAATAGTAGTTCCTATAATGCCAGCCCTAATAGTAGTTCCTATAATGCCAGCCCTAATAGTAGTGTCTATAATGCCAGCCCTAATAGTAGTGTCTATAATGCCAGCCCTAATAGTAGTTCCTATAATGCCAGCCAGCCCTAATAGTAGTGCTATCAGATGCCAGCCCTAATAGTAGTGCCTATAATGCCAGCCCTAATAGTAGTGTCTATAATGCCAGCCCTAATAGTAGTTCCTATAATGCCAGCCCTAATAGTAGTTCCTATAATGCCAGCCCTAATAGTAGTGCCCATAATGATATCCATATAGAAGTGCCTATAAAGGCCATTTCAGGTTACCTATAAAATGCCATCCTCATAATAGTGCAGATACTGGAAGGGAGGGACAGGTAAAGAAGCAGTCAGCACACGCTGTGAGGGTGTGGCCGACCAGTCGCCATATTGCTAATGATACATAACAACTGGATATTCGTACAAAGTAAGGCAGGGAAAAGTATGAGATGTGCGTAATATTACAGATAAACCACTGCTGTTACCGGCATCAAAATAATTCCGAACATGGATACCTGAGCCAGAAAGCGACTTCGCTGCGACTAAACGGCTAAGACGTATCTGTTTATTTTAAGCAGAAGCCCTTTAAATCCAAAATGATTTCCCAGAGCATGAAAATGGTTGTAAACAAGATTACGGATTACCCGCAGCGTCACTGGCGAGCCAGCCGGGCAGAAAATGATCTTTGAAATCCTCAAGGGCAATGAGAGGTCTATTCGGTATTCGCAGCGTGTCTTCACATCTGCAATATCGCCTGCGACCAATCACGTGATGCATTGATACATTTACTAAATAAAAAAAACGGATTAGCAGATGGTGTGAAGATGATCTCCGCCGGGGAAATCCACACTTTTTCGAAAAGTCTGCAATATATACCGGTAAATCCTTCAATGTGACATTTACTAGGGCCCAGACTACCAGAACAGGTGAAAAACTGCGACAAATGGTGAGTAAATGATAAAACAGAAGATCTGACGGGGCCTGAATGAACATCCCCTTTAAATGATGATGTCAGTAATTATGGCCGAATCCTTGAGCAGGTTATATTGGGTGGTTGGACGCCATGTTCTAACGGACCTTGTCTGTCTCGTGTGCAGGTATCATGACCAGCAGGACGTCACCAGCAACTTCCTAGGTGCCATGTGGTTGATTTCCATAACGTTCCTCTCCATCGGCTATGGTGACATGGTGCCAAACACCTACTGTGGGAAGGGGGTTTGCCTGCTAACTGGCATCATGGTGAGTAAGAAAGAACAGAAAAATATATATCACAAGGGTTGCCATGATGAGACTGAAGCCACCCATAGTCAAAGATTGATGTAAGGAACCACCATAGGGTCCTCCAAACCCCCTTGCACTTAAGCTCTCAGGAGAAATCAAACCACTATGCTGGATTTTCATCGGGAGATTCTTTAGATTTTTCTTTACCTTCAGAGAAAGTATCCTTTAGGAGCTGAAGTTAGGTGTCCAACAAAAATTTAAGCAGGGTGACAGTGCCTCCCATGTCGGTCCCCAATCCATGCTCCAAATAATAATTACCATATCTGCTGCAGGTCCCTAGACTTGCTTACACCTGTAAGGCCCCTTTCACACCCAGTGGGTGAACAGCCCGCCGGATCCGTGCTGCCGTAGGTGAACGTGTGGAACTGCACTCCTGCCCCATTCACTGTAATGGGGGCAGGCCACGAATCCGGCCGCAGCACGGCAAACCCTGCCGAGAGGCGGCCGGAACAAAAGTACAACATGTTGTACAGTGAATGGGGCCGGAGCATAGTTCCGCCCCCACACGTGCACCTGCGGCAGCACTGATCCGGCGGGTGAACAGCCTGCCGGAGTTCTCTGACGCAGGTTTGAAAGTACCCTTAGCAATAATTAGTAAGAAAATTAGTAAAAGTATTGTTAGACTTTTTTTTAGTGTACTTTAAATGGGTTTTCTGGGAAGATCTTTTCTTTTTTAATAAAATGGGCCAGAAAATGCTGAAAATAATAAAGCATTGCTCACCACCATGGATCCCCCCCCTGCCGCTCCTGTCCTCACAGCTCTCCACTTCCTGGTCCCGGCTTGACACGGCGGAAGTACAGGAAACGGGCCACTCAGCCAATCACAAGCCTTAGTGATGATGTGCCTCAGCTAGTCATTGGCTGAGGAGGTCTTTCCTGTCAATTCCACCATGTTGAGCAGGGACCAGGAAGAAGAGACTGGAGCAGCAGCGGCGGGGGACTGGTGGAAGTGAGTGATGCTTTTGTTTTTAACAGTTTTTTGACTCCTTTATTTAGAAATAACCCTTTAAATAAGAAAATTGGGGGTAAATGTACGACCTCGAATCTAGTGCATGCCATACTCATTAACGGTTGTTTTTTGGAAAAGACTTGTCTTATTCTTGGGTAGACGGCAGCAGAGCAGTGATGACTCTGTCGTGCCATATATTAGCAGTTCTTTGGCTATACATATAACGTGTCTTCGAAGGCGTCCCTCTTTTTCGGTATTAGTGGTCTCAGCAGAGCCTGCAGTATATAATCAGCCTCCCGTTGATTAAAAATATCTTGTTCTAATTCCAGGCCTCCAATTATCTTCCCTCCGGATTCCAGCAGTAATTATTTTTGCAGCTTTCGGAACTTGTATTTTTCCCTCGCTCTCTCTCCTTTTCACCGTCTCTCGCTCACCGCTTGTTTTTCTCGATTCCCGGCCCTGGAAATGCCCCGTGTCTTTCTTTTTTATTGTATAATTAATGTCATTTTGTAGCTGAGTCATTTCATGTGAGGGTTTTCCCTTCCTTTCAACCTTCTTTCCTCCGGTGGCTTCCCTCTCACAGATTTATTATTATTGTTTGGTTGGTAATGAGCCCTTAGTGGTAGGCCATACAGCTGTGTTGCCATGGTAACAGAGCAGGCCGCAGCGTCGCCTCTGGTATCTATCCCCGTGCGAAGTGGAACATTTTTTTGTCACATTGTAAATAGGCTTAATCACTGTTTTCTTTTCAATTTTCACTAGAAATACAATTAACGTTGCTATATGACAGTGCCACTCACCTACCTCTTGTAGTCTGAGGTATATCCTGTATTATACTCCAGAGCTGCACTCACTATTCTGCTGGTGCAGTCACTGTGTACATACATTACATTACTTATCCTGTACTGATCCTGAGTTACATCCTGCATTATACTCCAGAGCTGCACTCACTATTCTGCTGGTGCAGTCACTGTGTACATACATTACTTATCCTGTACTGATCCTGAGTTACATCCTGTATTATACTCCAGAGCTGGACTCACTATTCTGCTGGTGCAGTCACTGTGTACATACATTACTTATCCTGTACTGATCCTGAGTTACATCCTGTATTATACTCCAGAGCTGCACTCACTATTCTGCTGGTGCAGTCACTGTGTACATACATTACTTATCCTGTACTGATCCTGAGTTACCTCCTGTATTATACTCCAGAGCTGCACTCACTATTCTGCTGGTGCAGTCACTGTGTACATTCATTACTCATCCTGTACTGATCCTGAGTTACATCCTGTATTATACTCCAGAGCTGCACTCACTATTCTGCTGGTGCAGTCACTGTGTACATACATTACTTATCCTGTACTGATCCTGAGTTACATCCTGTATTATACTCCAGCGCTGCACTCACTATTCTGCTGGTGCAGTCACTGTGTACTTACATTACTTATTCTGTAGTGATCCTCATTAGTATACAGCTTTAATCGTTGTGCTGTATAACCGGATGTCTGTATGTCTAGAGCCCCGCCTGCCACCTGGGATGAGTAGAATTCAGTCCTTCAGAGGGAACATCCTCATGCCGTTACATCCCTCTAATTGGAGGTGGTATAAATTTTGTATGATTTGTCACCCCTCCGATTTCCTGACCTACTTATTGCTTTGCTGCAGAGCGCAGATGAGAGTGGAGGGAATTCTGCAGAGATGCTCTGCTTGTCGGACGTGCACACGAGATGCTCTGCGACCAGGCCTGGGAAAAAATCTCATTATGCTGCTGGCTGTGGACATGCGTTCAGGCGTTCTCCACTCCATTTAACAATTATGGAGACCGCACAGTATAAAGCAGGGCCCAGAATGGAGGCCTTCCGCCTCTGCCATAATAAAATAATAATAATGATATCCTTTATTCACGTAGCACCAGCAGATTACTGATCCATCAGGCCCCGAAGACCGCAGCGGCGCTCTCGTCCCATGTACACCCCAATAAAACTGTAAAACTCTAACGTATTATAGGATTGGGTGGCGGCTGCATGTACAGTATACAAATAGATTATAAAGCGGGGGAGGGGCAGATGAGCCTGAGACAATATAACATGACAACTTGGCGCTTGACGTTCCCGTAATTAGGAGCACACAAGAATGGAGCTTAATGAGAAGGAGGGAAACAAGACGGAAGCCTTTCAGTGGGGACATAGAAAATACTTGGCAGAAGCAGGCAGTCTGTACCAGTCTATTTAAAGGAGTGCGGCGCTCGGGGTCTGAACGGATGAGCTGCTTTCTCTCAGGCTCATTCATCGGTTCATCATGAGTGTTTCCCAGTTACCCACAATGCAAAAACGCCAAAGACCAGCAAGACGCTGCCCCAAACATGATCAGTTCATGACATCACCTCGGACCAGGACAAAGACCGACTGTTGCATCTCTTCCTACTTCCCATGGGAAAGTTACCGTAGAGATGACCAGAGCCAACAGACGGCATCCACTCCAAGGAATCTGGACATACCGCAAATGCCCCCCTTCCTGCTGGTCTGAATTCTCCACCATTCCCAGCTTGCCCCCTTCAAACCCTCTACCAAATTTTTGAATTTGTAGGCTAATGTATGAAGTAAGTCCACGGTTTGATTGACTGCTCCTTCTTCTTCCAGGC
The DNA here is from genome assembly GCA_900303285.1 of Rhinella marina. NCBI lineage: Eukaryota > Metazoa > Chordata > Amphibia > Anura > Bufonidae > Rhinella > Rhinella marina. The sequence continues at coordinate 56,786 of ONZH01003471.1, read as the reverse complement.
CTGATACTTGAGTGCCGGCTGCCACTTCCGTGTCATGGGAAGTCGGCGGGGCGCTTCCCCTGTGCCGTGCCACCGGACTTCCGTTGCAGGGAAGGAGCGAGGACGCGATAAGCGTCCTCGTCTCCATGGTAACGAGAGCGGGGAGGACCCGGCGTGCTGTCAGTCTATGCGCGGCCGGCGTCCTCCCCAACCCCCTTAGGCCACAAGCAGGTGGGGCCCCCTGAGCTCTGACCGATATAGCCAGCACTCAGTAATATGTTATATTATATATATGCATTAAGGTCACTACTGTGACCAACAGTAGACTCCTTTTGAGCGCCGGTAGTTTTTAGCCAGCGCTCATTCTTTGAATATGTAATTAGGGTCATGTGATGCTGGCCACGTTACATGACCCATTCGGGGGCCTATTTAAACAGGCAACCTGCTGGTCACAGGTTGCCTGTGATTGGTCTTTACCTGCAGCGCTTGTGTTTTGATATTTGGTGACTTCAGTGTGTATTGGACTTCGGCTAACGTGTTTTTGACTTCGCTTTCTGCTCTCTCCCCTGGTTTTGACGTGACTTCCTGGTACGACTCTTGGCTCGCTGACCCTCCGATATTGTGTTCTGTGTTGTGTCTTTGTTTGTTATATTATCTTATTTTTCCCCTTCCCTTTACGCTCCTGCACTTACTCAGGCTAGGGATTGTCGCCCAGTTACGCGCCGTTACATAGGACGGGCTGTGTAAGTAGGCAGGGACAGCGGTTGGGGATCTAGACAGGGCTCACTACTCCCCATATGTGACACCCTGCTTCCATATTGTCGGGCAGAAGACCCAATCTTCACAAAGTAAGAAGTGACTCTCTCTAATCCAGTTTCTAATAGGAATCATTATGTGAGTCCGGTGGACCGCCACAGTAAATCAGATGATGTCACTCATCATCCCATACATAATTTACAGTTGCTGAAAATATGACATCATTTTTCTTGGCGGGTTAATACGGTTGTCACATGCTGGGGGAGAGTCACCGAATGGGCTTCTGTAATTGAAAAATGCAGCCAAATCTCTCAGTCCGAGCAGCTGTAAGGGCGAGACAATGAAGTGTTACAGAGCGGGGCTCCCCCGGGACCTGAGACCTGCTGTTCTCCCCATCAGTAACAGACAGAAATTTGCAAGCAGAAAATTGGGAGGGTTGGTCTGAGCTCAGCCAGGGAGAAAAATGGTGAATGCATTAAAGATGTCTCCTATCCGATTGTCCCCTGCAGGGTGCTGGTTGTACTGCCTTAGTGGTGGCTGTGGTCGCTCGAAAGCTGGAGCTTACCAAAGCTGAAAAGCACGTCCACAACTTCATGATGGATACACAGCTAACAAAACGGGTAAGCTAGCTACAAACAGCCAAGATGGAAGGGTTGTTGTGTGCAGCAGGACTGACGCGATCATCAATGGACGGCAGACACCATACCAAATCGTCAGTGTATTTTGGACCTCTTACCTCCAGGGACTTTGTGCATTCAGTACAGATATTACTTATTCCACACATTTGTATGGAGCAGGCACACTTGTTGACCTTTTATGCCATGACTTCTATACAGAAGTCTGGTCGTGGTGTTACACCAGACGAGTACCAAGTAATGATGGCTGCCTCATGTTCTCACCAATCGATGGAGCCCAGGTCTACACATTCTTTGCAGGCCACATGCAAATGAACGATCCTGTATGTGAAACCTGACATGGAGTCCTCTGATGCTCTGAGATAAGCTGGTGATGGCTCCAGGCGATGTGACACAGCAATGAAGAGGCATTATTAAAGAAAAAGAAAACGTATTTGTATAGAAAGGAGTGAAATGTCTCAGCATCCATGTCTTCTCCTGCTGTCAGTGCTTTGCTGCGCTCTGCTGGTGGCACCCGGAGAATCTGCTACTCGGTGCCTCAGATACGTAATACAACAGCAGCGCCTCCAGATAATTCATTTATCAAAATTCACAGGGTCGAATATCAGACTCCACCGGTATGAGCCTTGGAGATAAGTGAGGCTCCTAACCCCTGTCATCTTATAGTCATGACGTCCACCATGGTACAGAAGATTGATGATGATAGAGGGTTAACGAGATGCATGATGAGATGGACGATGTCTTGGTGTAGATGCGATGGATGGTGACATGGTGTAGATGAGATGGATGATGACATGGTGTAGATGAGATGGATGATGACATGGTGTAGATGAGATGGATGATGACATGGTGTAGATGAGATGGATGATGACATGATCTAGATGAAATGCACCAATAAGTGTAGTAGATGAGGTGGAGGATGACATGTAGATGTGACGGATGAAGATATGGCGCATAGATGACAATCACAATGACGAGGTGTAGATGACAATCACAATGAGGTGACGTAGAAGACATACATGATGACGTGGAATAGACGAGACTCTCGATGTCATGGCAGACTACAATGTGGTGTAGATGTGGCGCACAACGACGGTGTACATGAGATATAAAATTACACTGGTGAAATATCATGGATGATGATATAAGATAAAATGGATGATATAAGGCAGTTGAAAAGGTCGATCACAGAAACTGCTTCATAGACATGATTGATCATACATGATGACATGCTGTAGATGAGATGTACGGCAATCTGGTCACTATTGGCTTATGGTAACGCGCTCCTCTACATATTATTACAGATAAAAAACGCAGCAGCCAACGTCCTCCGGGAAACATGGCTGATTTACAAGCACACAAAGCTACTAAAGAAGATCGACCACGCTAAAGTCCGCAAGCACCAGCGGAAGTTTTTGCAGGCCATTCATCAGTAAGTTGACAGTGGACACAAGATTATGGGGAGGGATTAAATTGCCAAAAATGTTATTAAAAACACATTTATGTCTCTGCATGTCATGAAGCGGGTGTGGAGACATTGTGACAGAACAGATCTGGCTTGGAGCTACTTCTAAGGGCGTTCTCTAACTGGCCTCCCCGTCTTCACTCTTAAACCCTGCTGCAGGGGAACCACCAGGCCGCTACTTAATGAAGTAGTCTCTGTTCAGAAAAGACACTTGTGCGCGGTGCTGAGGGTGCAGGCAAAATCATAGTAAGTGGACAAGTCAAGGTCAGGGCAGGCAAAGTTTTTCATTCAGGTTATCAGGCCAAAGGTTGGGGCAGGCAACACAATAGTCACACAGCGATCGGGTCAGGCAGCTGCGGGTCAGATCTATTAAACAGTCAGAGGTCGAGCACAGGAAGTCAGCGCACCTTCACAGGAACTAGCAAGGTAGAGCAAGCACATATTTCCGGAGCACTAGGGCATGTTCCCCGTTCATCTAATTGCTGATTGTCCTCTTCTTCTTTTCCCATTAACTCTTCCAAGCACAACTGAGTTTTCCCAGGAGCTTCTCATAAATTATTCTGTCTGTACAAACAGTCACAACCTTTTACCTCAGGTGGATGTCCATCTCCCTGATCGATCCCCACTGGTTTGTTTTGCAGATTACGGAGTGTGAAGATGGAGCAACGGAAGCTGAGTGACCAAGCCAATACCTTGGTAGATCTCTCCAAAGTAAGTATAGCATATCGCTATCAATCTGTTGAGTCGAAATCCCCAGCCACGAGGACACAGGTGGAAACGTCAATCCAGAGCAAGCTTTATTCTTGGTCATGTAGGAACCACACAAGAGGAAGATGAACAGATCACTAACATGCAGTACACTTGACAAACATCCAAAAATGATTGGTTTCTGATGGTCAGGTTGGTGGTATCCATGCACTAATTGTTGGCCAATGCTGGATTGTACCATGAGTGGAGCTGGTAATACCATACTTTGGAATTTACTTAAAGGGGTACATGTTTTAGACTAATTCATCATCAATCATTACCTAATATAATGTCAGTTTCACATATTTACCGTTCAGCAGTTATAAAGTACTTTTCTTCCCCTGCTACCCACTGTGTTCCTCATAAGTTACCATGGCACCGACCTGTAGTTCTGAGCCTTTGTCAGGTCGAGCATGCTCAGTGTGTTGCTATCAATTCTCTAGCTAAATGTCAGTGTACTGCTGATTACTGAGTAGAGAGGGCGTGTCTGGACTGTGATATCAGGCAGCCAATCAGTGAACAGCAACACTCACATGAACAAGCAGAAACTCACAGCAGGAAAGCTAGGCATTGTGGGAATTGTAGTTTTGTGAGGGAAGATCAGGAGCCATGATACTCTCAGTGTGTTGGAGGCTCACACAGGAGATAGACAAATGGATTGCAAAGTGAAATGAAGCTCTGGTTATATGTACAGGTATGGGTTCTGGTTGGATCACAGCTTGCAGCCTTAATGTAGTTTATCAAAAATTAAGTTACGTTACCTGAATACCCCTTGTTGAATGGGTTCGCCATGTGGAGATGGTAGATATCACGCGATGTAAGACTGCGCCTCATACTAAATGAACGCTTTTATTGTTATTGTCCACAGATGCAGAGTGTGATGTACGATCTTATAACTGAGCTCAATGACCGCAGTGAGGATCTGGAGAAACAGATTGGGAATCTAGAAGCTAAGCTGGACCAGATCACTTCCACTTTCAATACTCTTCCTGTCCTGATCGTGGACGCCCTGCGACAGCAGCAGCAACACCTTCTTTCTGTGGTACTGGAGTCACGGGCACTGGGAGTGGCGGTTGGGACTCCACAAACTCCACTATCTGACAGTCCTATGGGCATCAGTTCGGCATCTTTTCCAACGCCGCACACCAGCTCCAGTAGCTGCTAACAGGCCAGACTTGTGTTGTGGATGGTAGACCTTCATCTCCTAGAGTAGGATCATTTAGGAGACTTTGGCAATGCTGGCTAACTAAATATCATGTAATCTCAGCTAACCTTGAGTGGGACGTCTTGTAGGAAAGTCAGTTGGCACTGAACACGAGGAACTACTTGAAGGTTGAGACACTATTGCGCACCTTCTCATTCACTGCCAAGTAACCTGCTTAGCGGAGAAGGAACTGTTACAATCCCTCTTCCTCCTGCGAATACCTTTCCTGATCTTCCTACTATTGTCCTTCTTCTTCTAACACTGCCCTCCAATGTCCCGGCACTTCCGTGGAGGCTAAAGCCAGTGCACGCAATCAGTTCCCAAATCTTGGCCTCATCCTATTCTTACAGATGTCTTTATAAGTGCCTGCACATTGAAGGCCATTACTGTCCAAACAAAGAGTGCACTCCCTGGTGGTAAGGCCTGCTTAAAGGGGTTCTCCGGGAATTAAGAAAATGAAAATACTTACATATTACTTCATTATAAATATATTCCCAAATATCTCTCATTAGTTATAATGGCTCGTTTTGTCTGGGGAGCGATCATTAGAAGAAACAAAATGGCCACCGTCCTATTAGTACACACAGAACCCGTCCTAATCACACAGGAGGACAAGTTACTTCACAACACTGAGGTAAAGAGCAGCCTCATCCTCCTCTCTGCTCGTCAGGGGTTATGTACTGAATACAGATGATAAGATCTTCAGCTGAATCTCTGTAGGAATGGAGCAAATGTGGCTAATGAGTGCAGTCTCCATTACCACAGTCCGTCCTCTCTGTACTTCATGTCTCCTCCTGGACTCCATTCCTACAGAGATTCAGCTGAAGGTCTTATCAGCTGTATTCAGGATCATAATCCCTGAAAAGCAGAGAGGTTGTGAGTGTTGTGAAGTAACTTGTCCTCCTGTGTAATTAGGACAGGTTTTGTGTGTACTAATAGGATCGCGGCCATTTTGTTTCTCCTAATGATTGCTCCCCAGACAAAACGAGTCGTTATAACTAATGGAAGGTATTTGGGAGTATATTTATAACGAAGTAATATTTCAGTATTTCCATTTTCTTAATTCTCGGAGAACCCCTTTAAGATCTTGCCCTAGAGCTTTTAAGTCGACTGACCAGATGGTTGACATCAGTTGGTCTTGCAGTGGAGTCCTTGTGCTTTCACACACTGAATTTCTGTGCTTGGCGTGTATATGCTACACTTATATTCAACTAACGAACTGCTGAGTCAAAGGAGAGGCAGAAGGTGGTACCGAGCCGTAGCTGATTAGCTTAGGAGTGGTGACGGCAACATACATCTACCTGCGCTACATGTGGGCACTCACCACTTCTGTATGTATTTTTGCACCAAGACGCAACCAAAAAACAAACAATAATAATAATAACACGACTAGGGACCCAAACAGGACCAGACGTCGAAGAGATGAGAGACGACTGGGGTGTGGTATATGAATCACTGTGTATCTCTCTACAGTTGGGCTGTAGACTATGGAAAGTAGCTCGAGAGGGTATGGAGCTACAATCCGCCTTCCCCTCCGTTTACAAAGAAGAAAAAAAAAAACGCAAAAAGTAAAAAAAAATATATATATATATTTATGCTAAAAACAATCAAAGCTGAGCATCCGCTCCCTCCTCAAACGTCCCAGAAAGCTAATATTTGCAGAAAATAGGAAGCAGATAATTCTGTTGCTAGGGCAGTAAGGGAACACGCAATGGCAGCATGCATGTTTACACTATGTACCTGACAGTATTCATTTAAAGGGAGTCACCAGGTCCGAACCCTTTAAATTAGGGCATGAACTAATGAAGATGCGCCCAGAAAAAGGCAGCGATCGGCAGGATGAAAATTAGTGCTATAAAGGCTCACGATGGATTTGGGGGCACTCACTGGGTGTATATGCACCATTTTTATTGGTTTGATTTATGAATGGGGCCTGGCTTAATGGAGATTCCCATTGGGTTCATATCCAGTGACATCATCAGTGGCGGTTCAATTGTCTAGTGAACAAATTGTCTCTACTGAGTGACATCATCGGTGATCTTTCAGGTGAACCTGTCATTTTATTTACTGGGACTATATCTGGTGACATCATCAGTAATGTTTTGATTAATGGGGTCTGGCTTAATGGCAGATTCGCATTGGGTTCATTTCTAGTGACATCATCTGTGATCTTTTAAGTCTCTAGTGATGGATAGGCTGCATTCTCAGTGATGTCACCTCTGATCTCTAGTGATGGATAGGCGGCATTCTCAGTGATGTCACCACTGATCTCTAGTGATGGATAGGCCGCATTCTTAGTGATGTCACCGCTGATCTCTAGTGATGGATAGGATGCATTCTCAGTGATGTCACCGCTGATCTGTAGTGATGGATAGGCGGCATTCTCAGTGATGTCACCGCTGATCTCTAGTGATGGATAGGCTGCATTCTCAGTGATGTCACCTCTGATCTCTAGTGATGGATAGGCGGCATTCTCAGTGATGTCACCACTGATCTCTAGTGATGGATAGGCTGCATTCTCAGTGATGTCACCGCTGATCTCTAGTGATGGATAGGCTGCATTCTCAGTGATGTCACCGCTGATCTCTAGTGATGGATAGGCTGCATTCTCAGTGATGTCACCGCTGATCTCTAGTGATGGATAGGCTGCATTCTCAGTGATGTCACCGCTGATCTCTAGTGATGGATAGGCTGCATTCTCAGTGATGTCACCGCTGATCTCTAGTGATGGATAGGCGGCATTCTCAGTGATGTCACCGCTGATCTCTACTGATGGATAGGCGGCAATCTCAGTGATGTCACCGCTGATCTCTAGTGATGGATAGGCTGCATTCTCAGTGATGTCACCGCTGATCTCTAGTGATGGATAGGCTGCATTCTCAGTGATGTCACTGCTGATCTCTAGTGATGGATAGGCGGCATTCTCAGTGATGTCACCGCTGATCTCTACTGATGGATAGGCTGCATTCTCAGTGATGTCACTGCTGATCTCTAGTGATGGATAGGCGGCATTCTCAGTGATGTCACCGCTGATCTCTAGTGATGGATAGGCTGCATTCTCAGTGATGTCACCACTGATCTCTAGTGATGGATAGGCGGCATTCTCAGTGATGTCACCGCTGATCTCTAGTGATGGACAGGCTGCATTCTCAGTGATGTCACCGCTGATCTCTAGTGATGGATAGGCTGCATTCTCAGTGATGTCACTGCTGATCTCTAGTGATGGATAGGGGGCATTCTCAGTGATGTCACCGCTGATCTCTAGTGATGGATAGGGGGCATTCTCAGTGATGTCACCGCTGATCTCTAGTGATGGATAGGCTGCATTCTCAGTGATGTCACCGCTGATCTCTACTGATGGATAGGCTGCATTCTCAGTGATGTCACCGCTGATCTCTAGTGATGGATAGGCTGCATTCTCAGTGATGTCACCACTGATCTCTAGTGATGGATAGGCTGCATTCTCAGTGATGTCACCGCTGATCTCTACTGATGGATAGGCTGCATTCTCAGTGATGTCACCGCTGATCTCTAGTGATGGATAGGCTGCATTCTCAGTGATGTCACCGCTGATCTCTAGTGATGGATAGGCTGCATTCTCAGTGATGTCACCGCTGATCTCTAGTGATGGATAGGCTGCATTCTCAGTGATGTCAAGATGATATAGCAAATATATATAAAGAAACGTACCGAGCAGGAGACAAATGTTATGTAGATGAGACTGTGGACATGTATGACAAGTACCTTCAGTATGATCCTGCAGACTAATGTGAGCAGAAAAACATGGTATTTACTACCACTGTGGTACGCTCGGTATAACCACAGGCGCTGATTAGACCCTGTGCTGAGTGACATTAGGCATAGATCTCGTTCGCGGCCTCCCTTCTTTCACGCCAATGAATAAAACCGCGTCTGTTCCGATGACTGGTTTGTTGTGGATTCGCCATACACCCTGTGATCCTCCATTCTCCACATGAAGACTTTCAGTCTTGATGTGCACACTGGGCTGTAGATTCATATATGCGGGCATTGCGCCCCCTGTGGGTCTGCTCTCACTAATGGGCTGACGCCTAGACATTAGAGGAGGCTGTCCTGCCCTGTATGACGTTCCACATCCATCAGTCCATTTTTAGGGACCAGTCAGAGTCAGAGAGTTCTGGATGTGATGTTGGTATGTACCGGACGACCATGTGGCACCTAGAAGTGACCGTCCATTTTCTTGGTCATTCTGCAGAGATGGAGTGTGAGTGATCCATCTGATAATGGAAGGAGCCAAAGACACGGTCATGATGGATCAGCACCATGCACGGTGAGCGACCGACGAGCAGCCACCAGGCTGTGGTCAAACATAACCTTTATACTCCCCCTTAATGGAAGGTGTTCCATTATGATTTCTGCTCTTGACCTTTTCTATGGTAAAAAGAAAATTACTTTCCATGCCACTCATGGCGCCACTAGTTCCAGTCCTGAGCCCACTTCCGGGCGCCCTAGTTCAGGAAGCAGGTTTCATTTCTAGCGGTCATACTTGAGTGCATTTTGGGCCAAAAAGCCCTATGGAGCTGGACCAGATTGCTTACCTCTCCCACCACACGGTCGTGGTGAAATGTTGGGACTGACCCCAGTCTTGGAGACTGTGTAGAAATCCGCCATATTTGTCTTGCAGAATGTAGACTGTTCCCACCTTGTCTTCATTGCTCTCCTCGGCTGGTGTGCTGATGGTCACTGGTTCATCTCTTTTTATTTTATTATGATATGTATCTTCCTTTAGCGTATTTTTTTATATTTTATAACAAAGATATCCTTATCCGAGCAAGCTATTTTTTACTCTTTCTATATAGACATAATGCTGGGGGCGCCGGCTCATTCAGGCGCCGCTGATCTTATCCATGGTAAATAAACTAGAAGATGTTTGCTATGAAATACCTTCTGTCTTTTATTGTGTCTGTGTGTGTGACTGCCGCCACCCCTGGCCACGCCTTCCACAACTCCTGGCCACAGCCACTTCAGCCAAGTAGCACCCCAACATTAGATTAGGCCATTGTCCCCTCACACTGCCCACAGCAGGGTCACCCTTGCTTCTAGGATACTAATGCTCCCTTATGACAGGACCCCATAATAATGGCAGCACCATAATGATGTGACCCATCTGATAATGGCAGCATTGTAATGAAGTGCCCCCTCTAATAATGGCATCACCATAATGATGTGACCCCTCTAATAATGGCAGCACCGTAATGATGTGACCCCTCTAATAATGGCAGCACCATAATGATGTGACCCCTCTAATAATGGCAGCACCATAATGATGTGACCCCTCTAATAATGGCAGCACCATAATGATGTGACCCCTTAATAATGGCAGCACCATAATGATGTGACCCCTCTAATAATGGCAGCACCGTAATGATGTGACCCCTCTAATAATGGCAGCACCGTAATGATGTGACCCCTCTAATAATGGCAGCACCGTAATGATGTGACCCCTCTAATAATGGCAGCACCATAATGATGTGACCCCTTAATAATGGCAGCACCATAATGATGTGACCCCTCTAATAATGGCAGCACCGTAATGATGTGACCCCTCTAATAATGGCAGCACCGTAATGATGTGACCCCTCTAATAATGGCAGCACCGTAATGATGTGACCCCTCTAATAATGGCAGCACCGTAATGATGTGACCCCTCTAATAATGGCAGCACCGTAATGATGTGACCCCTCTAATAATGGCAGCACCGTAATGATGTGACCCCTCTAATAATGGCAGCACCGTAATGATGTGCCCCCTTAATAATGGCAGCACCATAATGATGTGCCCCCTCTAACAATGGCAGCACCGTAATGATGTGCCCCCTCTAATAATGGCAGCACCGTAATGATGTGCCCCCTCTAATAATGACAGCACCGTAATGATGTGCCCCCTCTAATAATGGCAGCACCGTAATGATGTGACCCCTCTAATAATGGCAGCACCGTAATGATGTGACCCCTCTAATAATGGCAGCACCGTAATGATGTGCCCCCTTAATAATGCAGCACCATAATGATGTGCCCCCTCTAATAATGGCAGCACCGTAATGATGTGCCCCCTCTAATAATGGCAGCACCGTAATGATGTGCCCCCTCTAATAATGACAGCACCGTAATGATGTGCCCCCTCTAATAATGACAGCACCGTAATGATGTGCCCCCTCTAATAATGACAGCACCGTAATGATGTGCCCCCTCTAATAATGGCAGCACCGTAATGATGTGACCCCTCTAATAATGGTAGCACCGCAATGATGTGACCCCTCTAATAATGGCAGCACCGTAATGATGTGACCCCTCTAATAATGGCAGCACCGTAATGATGTGACCCCTCTAATAATGGCAGCACCGTAATGATGTGCCCCCTCTAATAATGACAGCACCGTAATGATGTGCCCCCTCTAATAATGGCAGCACCGTAATGATGTGACCCCTCTAATAATGGCAGCACCGTAATGATGTGACCCCTCTAATAATGGCAGCACCGTAATGATGTGACCCCTCTAATAATGCAGCACCGTAATGGGACCCCCTAATGCACACGTAATGATGTGACCCCTCTAATAATGGCAGCCACCGTAATGATGTGACCCCTCTAATAATGGCAGCACCGTAATGATGTGACCCCTCTAATAATGGCAGCACCGTAATGATGTGACCCCTCTAATAATGGCAGCACCGTAATGATGTGACCCCTCTAATAATGGCAGCACCGTAATGATGTGACCCCTCTAATAATGGCAGCACCGTAATGATGTGACCCCTCTAATAATGGCAGCACCGTAATGATGTGACCCCTCTAATAATGGCAGCACCGTAATGATGTGACGTGACCCTCTAATAATGGCAGCACCGTAATGATGTGCCCCCTCTAATAATGGCAGCACCGTAATGATGTGACCCCTCTAATAATGGCAGCACCGTAATGATGTGACCCCTCTAATAATGGCAGCACCGTAATGATGTGCCCCTCTAATAATGGCAGCACCGTAATGATGTGCCCCCTCTAATAATGGCAGCACCGTAATGATGTGACCCCTTAATAATGGCAGCACCGTAATGATGTGACCCCTTAATAATGGCAGCACCGTAATGATGTGACCCCTCTAATAATGGCAGCACCGTAATGATGTGCCCCCTCTAATAATGGCAGCACCGTAATGATGTGACCCCTCTAATAATGGCAGCACCATAATGGCAGGGGCCACGTAATAATAGTAGGACCATAATGATTGGGCCCCATAATAGTAGTAGTACCATAATGATGGAACCCCCATAATAATGCCGGTACCATAACGACAGGGCCCCCATAATAGTAGTAGGACTATAATGACAGGGCCCCCATAACAACATACCCCCCCAACCAAAAAATCCCCCAAACATGAAGCGGTTCTCTCTGCCTTTAACCCCAAAATGCAGTTATTTATTGATTTGAGGGGGGGTCACCTTTTTTCTTGCAGCACTCGGTAACTTGTTTTAGACATCCTGCTTATAACTCTAAACGTACAAGGTAGAGGAGTACACCATAGGGCGGGTTTCTGCGAGCTCTTACCTTCAAATCTGTGCAGCCGCCGCTGGTGAGAGGGGTGAAGACCGCGGAAACCCAACTGACAAGAAAAAAACACTTCATAAGGCGGGTGTTCTACATACGTGTTATATGTCACCCTAAGAAAACACATGAATAGCAGGCACACACCGTAGTATGTTAACCCCTTAAGGACCTCAGCCAGGCATGTACGGTGGAAGTCTATTCTTTCAACATGGCGCCTGATCAGCCTCATAGCCGCCGGGTGGGTGCATGTTTTACACAGCAGATACCTGGAGGCAATGTCCACGATCGGTGAGAACGCCAATCACAGACCTTTAACTCCGACCACAGCATCTGGTCAGGGAAAGTCCGGGCCAGAATAGCTCCTCTGTGCAGAGATTGAGAGACCCCATGATGATGCCAATCACACGTCCCATAGGGGGAACGAGGCTAAAAAAAAAATTTTTCAAAAGTTTTTTAAATAGAAAAATTAAAATCACCCCTTCTTTCCTCATATTAAAAGTAAAAATAAACTATTTAAAAAAATCACAATCTCTAGCACAGCCGCGTCCCAAAAAGCGTGTTTATCCCTTAAGGTGAACGATGTAATGTACAATAAAAAAAAAAACAGGAAAAAAACAGAATAAAAAGTGTTCAAAAACCCTAAATGGAATTAAAAAAATGTTCCATAGATGGAACTATAAAAAAAAGAATAGGGCGGTTCAATTTTTTTTTGGTATTAAAATATAAGAAAAACGATATATAAATGCAGTATCGCTGAGAGATTCTGGTCCCGGAGAGTCACAGGTAAAACCATAAAAACGAGGCCCATAAAACCATGGGCGGATTGTGTTTTTGTTTTCCTCCAATTCCAGCCCGTATGGATTTTTTCCTCACGCGCCTTGTAAATTAAAAAAAAATAAAGTTATGGCCCAGGGAAGATGGAAGAAAAAAACAAAAACTGGAACACAGCGAGGTCATGAAGGGGTTAATGTAGACTTCTCCCAGTAATGTAGAGGGCTCTCCACACACACCTGTTCACATCTGACAGGTACCTCTTGTGGTGACGTCACTGGAGGACTTTGTGGTGAGGAGTTTCCCGCCACTTTCTAAACCTCTCCTCACAGCAGCCCCGTATGGCCGCCATCAGTGCAGCAGAGGAGAAATGTAAGAGGAAAGCCGCGCCCCCCTTCGTGTTCAGGAGCACTGCAGCCTCCGCCCCCGCACAGGACGAACATCCCGCGGCCTCTCCCTGCTCAACAGCCGCCATTATGTGACAAGAAGTCTAAGGTTTCACAGAGACTTATGTGACCGATGACTTACGAGACGGCCTGACAGGAATCACATCAGCGTCCTGGGGCTTGTAGTTCCCCGCTCCTTCCAGAACACAACACCGGCCTGTGACTGAACTACAACTCCCAAGAACTCGGCAGGGGCGAGGTCACATGATATAACACAGCCAACCAGCACCAGGACTACTGGCAAAGGAGAAGAGGGTTGGCTCGGTGAATGATCGACAGGAAGGGCGGCCAATCAGATTGCTGAGGGGTGGAGCTATTACGTATCTCATCCATGTTCAGTTTAGAAATCGACGATGAAGGTAAAATGGAGGTTCTGTGGTGGAGGGGGGCAGGTATAATGGAGGTTCTGTGTAATGAGGGGGGAGGTAGGTATAATGGAGGTTCTGTGGAGGAGGGGGAGGTATAATGGAGGTTCTGTGGGGGAGGTATAATGAAGGTTCTGTGGGGGAGGTAGGTATAATGGAGGTTCTGTGGAGGAGGGGGGCAGGTATAATGGAGGTTCTGTGTAATGAGGGGGAGGTAGGTATAATGGAGGTTCTGTGGAGGAGGGGGGAGGTATAATGGAGGTTCTGTGGGGGAGGTAGGTATAATGGAAGTTCTGTGGAGCAGGGGGGCAGGTATAATGGAGGTTCTGTGTAATGAGGGGGGAGGTAGGTATAATGGAGGTTCTATGGGGGAGGTAGGTGTAATGGAGGTTCTGTGGGAGAGGTAGGTATAATGGAGGTTCTGTGGGGGAGGAGTCAGGTAGGTATCATGGAGGTTCTGTGGGGGAGGAGTCAGGTAGGTATCATGGAGGTTCTGTGGGGGAGGAGTCAGGTAGGTATCATGGAGGTTCTGTGGGGGAGGAGTCAGGTAGGTATCATGGAGGTTCTGTGGGGGAGGAGTCAGGTAGGTATCATGGAGGTACTATGTAGGTATCCTCTGCTACATATAGAAGTGTAGCTAGCGGGGTTGGTGCCCCCGGGCCCACTCACATGGTCGGGCCCTTCTGGGGGTATTGGTGATCCCTGGGTGAAGGCCACGCCCGGCTGTATTGGCGTCCACATGACATCATGCTCCCGGCCCTGCCATTCACCATCTTGTACGCCGCACACAGCATCTGCAGGACACAGCTCGATGACATCATCATACCTGCTGGGGCGGGACTTCACCACACCTGTCTGGGGATCACGAGGAGGTGAGTATAAGATTAAAGCGGCACTTAGGGGCAGTATTACTTATTAAGGAGGCACTTAGGGGCAGTATCACTTATTAAGGAGGCACTTAGGGGCAGTATTACTTGTTAAGGGGCACTTATAGGCAGTATTACTTGTTAAGGGGGCGCTTATAGGCAGTATTACTTATTAAAGGGGCGCTTAGGGGCAGTATTACTTATTAAAGGGGCACTTAGGGGCAGTATTACTTGTTAAGGGGCACTTATAGGCAGTATTACTTATTAAGGGGGCAGTATTACTTATTAAGGGGGCACTTATAGGCAGTATTACTTGTTAAGGGGCACTTATAGGCAGTATTACTTATTAAGGGGGCACTTAGGGGCAGTATTACTTATTAAAGGGGCGCTTAGGGGCAGTATTACTTATTAAAGGGGCGCTTAGGGGCAGTATTACTTATTAAAGGGGCACTTAGGGGCAGTATTACTTATTAAAGGGGCGCTTAGGGGCAGTATTACTTATTAAAGGGGCACTTAGGGGCAGTATTACTTATTAAAGGGGCACTAAGGGGCAGTATTACTTATTAAAGGGGCACTAAGGGGCAGTATTACTTATTAAAGGGGCACTAAGAGGTAGTATTACTTATGAAGGGGGCACTTAGGAGCAGTATTACTTATGATTACTTATGAAGGGGGCACTAAGAGGTAGTATTACTTATGAAGGGGGCACTTAGGAGCAGTATTAGTTATGAAGGGGGCACTAAGAGGCAGTATTACTTATTAAGGGGTACTTAGGGGCAGTATTACTTATTAAGGGGACACTTAGGGGAAGTATTACTCATTAAGAGGGCACCTAGGGGCAGTATTACGTATTAAAGGGGCACTAAGGGGCAGTATTAATTATTTTTTAATGGGGAAGTATTACAGATACCACAGTACAGCACAATATACTGCCCCAGCAGAACCAGATACCACAGTGCAGTACAATATACTGCCCCAGCAGAACCAGATACCACAGTACAGCACAATATACCGCCCCAGCAGAACCAGATACCACAGTACAGTACAATATACCGCCCCAGCAGAACCAGATACCACAGTGCAGCACAATATACTGCCCCAGCAGAACCAGATACCACAGTGCAGCACAATATACTGCCCCAGCAGAACCAGATACCACAGTGCAGCACAATATACTGCCCCAGAACCAGATACCACAGTACAGCATAATATACTGCCCCAGCAGAACCAGATACCACAGTACAGCACAATATACTGCTCCAGCAGAACCAGATACCACAGTGCAGCACAATATACTGCCCCAGCAGAACCAGATACCACAGTACAGCACAATATACTGCCCCAGCAGAAGCAGATACCACAGTACAGTACAATATACTGCCCCAGCAGAACCAGATACCACAGTGCAGCACAATATACCGCCCCAGCAGAACCAGATACCACAGTACAGTACAATATACTGCCCCAGCAGAACCAGATACCACAGTACAGCACAATATACTGCCCCAGCAGAACCAGATACCACAGTACAGCACAATATACTGCCCCAGCAGAACCAGATACCACAGTACAGCACAATATACTGCCCCAGCAGAACCAGATACCACAGTACAGTACAATATACTGCCCCAGCAGAACCAGATACCACAGTGCAGTACAATATACCGCCCCAGCAGAACCAGATACCACAGTACAGCACAATATACTGCCCCAGCAGAACCAGATACCACAGTACAGCACAATATACTGCCCCAGCAGAACCAGATACCACAGTGTAGCACAATATACCGCCCCAGTAGAACCAGATACCACAGTGCAGCACAATATACTGCCCCAGCAGAACCAGATACCACAGTGCAGCACAATATACTGCCCCAGCAGAACCAGATACCACAGTGCAGCACAATATACTGCCCCAGCAGAACCAGATACCACAGTGCAGCACAATATACTGCCCCAGCAGAACCAGATACCACAGTACAGCACAATATACTGCCCCAGCAGAACCAGATACCACAGTGCAGCACAATATACTGCCCCAGCAGAACCAGATACCACAGTGCAGCACAATATACTGCCCCAGCAGAACCAGATACCACAGTGCAGCACAATATACTGCCCCAGCAGAACCAAATACCACAGTGCAGTACAATATACCGCCCCAGCAGAACCAGATACCACAGTGCAGCACAATATACTGCCCCAGAACCAGATACCACAGTACAGTACAATATACTGCCCCAGCAGAACCAGATACCACAGTACAGCACAATATACTGCCCCAGCAGAACCAGATACCACAGTGCAGCACAATATACTGCCCCAGAACCAGATACCACAGTACAGTACAATATACTGCCCCAGCAGAACCAGATACCACAGTACAGCACAATATACTGCCCCAGCAGAACCAGATACCACAGTACAGTACAATATACTGCCCCAGCAGAACCAGATACCACAGTGCAGCACAATATACTGCCCCAGCAGAACCAGATACCACAGTGCAGCACAATATACCGCCCCAGCAGAACCAGATACCACAGTGCAGCACAATATACCGCCCCAGCAGAACCAGATACCACAGTGCAGCACAATATACCGCCCCAGCAGAACCAGATACCACAGTGCAGCACAATATACTGCCCCAGCAGAACCAGATACCACAGTACAGTACAATATACCGCCCCAGCAGAACCAGATACCACAGTACAGCACAATATACCGCCCCAGCAGAACCAGATACCACAGTACAGCACAATATACTGCCCCAGCAGAACCAGATACCACAGTACAGCACAATATACCGCCCCAGCAGAACCAGATACCACAGTGCAGCACAATATACCGCCCCAGCAACCAGAACCAGAAGCAATACCCACAGAACCAGATACCACAGTACAGCACAATATACCGCCCCAGCAGAACCAGATACCACAGTACAGCACAATATACCGCCCCAGCAGAACCAGATACCACAGTGCAGCACAATATACCGCCCCAGCAGAACCAGATACCACAGTACAGCACAATATACCGCCCCAGCAGAACCAGATACCACAGTGCAGCACAATATACTGCCCCAGCAGAACCAGATACCACAGTGCAGCACAATATACTGCCCCAGCAGAACCAGATACCACAGTACAGCACAATATACTGCCCCAGCAGAACCAGATACCACAGTGCAGTACAATATACTGCCCCAGCAGAACCAGATACCACAGTGCAGCACAATATACTGCCCCAGCAGAACCAGATACCACAGTGCAGCACAATATACCGCCCCAGCAGAACCAGATACCACAGTACAGTACAATATACTGCCCAGCAGAACCAGATACCACAGTACAGCACAATATACTGCCCCAGCAGAACCAGATACCACAGTACAGCACAATATACTGCCCCAGCAGAACCAGATACCACAGTACAGCACAATATACTGCCCCAGCAGAACCAGATACCACAGTACAGTACAATATACTGCCCCAGCAGAACCAGATACCACAGTGCAGTACAATATACCGCCCCAGCAGAACCAGATACCACAGTACAGCACAATATACTGCCCCAGCAGAACCAGATACCACAGTACAGTACAATATACTGCCCCAGCAGAACCAGATACCACAGTGCAGCACAATATACCGCCCCAGCAGAACCAGATACCACAGTGCAGCACAATATACTGCCCCAGCAGAACCAGATACCACAGTGCAGCACAATATACTGCCCCAGCAGAACCAGATACCACAGTGCAGCACAATATACTGCCCCAGCAGAACCAGATACCACAGTACAGCACAATATACTGCCCCAGCACAACCAGATACCATAGTGCAGCACAATATACTGCCCCAGCAGAACCAGATACCACAGTACAGTACAATATACCGCCCCAGCAGAACCAGATACCACAGTACAGCACAATATACCGCCCCAGCAGAACCAGATACCACAGTGTAGCACAATATACCGCCCCAGTAGAACCAGATACCACAGTGCAGCACAATATACCGCCCCAGAACCAGATACCACAGTACAGCACAATATACTGCCCCAGCAGAACCAGATACCACAGTGCAGCACAATATACTGCCCCAGCAGAACCAGATACCACAGTGCAGCACAATATACTGCCCCAGCAGAACCAGATACCACAGTGTAGCACAATATACTGCCCCAGCAGAACCAGATACCACAGTACAGCACAATATACTGCCCCAGCAGAACCAGATACCACAGTGCAGCACAATATACTGCCCCAGCAGAACCAGATACCACAGTGCAGCACAATATACTGCCCCAGCAGAACCAAATACCACAGTGCAGTACAATATACTGCCTCAGCAGAACCAGATACCACAGTACAGCACAATATACTGCCCCAGCAGAACCAGATACCACAGTGCAGTATAATATACTGCCCCAGCAGAACCAGATACCACAGTGTAGCACAATATACTGCCCCAGCAGAACCAGATACCACAGTACAGCACAATATACTGCCCCAGCAGAACCAGATACCACAGTGCAGCACAATATACTGCCCCAGCAGAACCAGATACCACAGTGCAGCACAATATACTGCCCCAGAACCAGATACCACAGTACAGTACAATATACCGCCCCAGCAGAACCAGATACCACAGTACAGCACAATATACTGCCCCAGCAGAACCAGATACCACAGTACAGCACAATATACTGCCCCAGCAGAACCAGATACCACAGTGCAGCACAATATACCGCCCCAGCAGAACCAGATACCACAGTGCAGCACAATATACTGCCCCAGCAGAACCAGATACCACAGTGCAGCACAATATACCGCCCCAGCAGAACCAGATACCACAGTGCAGCACAATATACCGCCCCAGCAGAACCAGATACCACAGTGCAGCACAATATACCGCCCCAGCAGAACCAGATACCACAGTGCAGCACAATATACTGCCCCAGCAGAACCAGATACCACAGTACAGTACAATATACCGCCCCAGCAGAACCAGATACCACAGTACAGCACAATATACCGCCCCAGCAGAACCAGATACCACAGTACAGCACAATATACTGCCCCAGCAGAACCAGATACCACAGTACAGCACAATATACTGCCCCAGCAGAACCAGATACCACAGTACAGCACAATATACTGCCCCAGCAGAACCAGATACCACAGTGCAGCACAATATACCGCCCCAGCAGAACCAGATACCACAGTACAGCACAATATACTGCTCCAGCAGAACCAGATACCACAGTACAGCACAATATACTGCCCCAGCAGAACCAGATACCACAGTGCAGCACAATATACTGCCTCAGCAGAACCAGATACCACAGTACAGCACAATATACCGCCCCAGCAGAACCAGATACCACAGTGCAGCACAATATACTGCCCCAGAACCAGATACCTCAGTACAGTACAATATACTGCCCCAGCAGAACCAGATACCACAGTACAGCACAATATACTGCCCCAGCAGAACCAGATACCACAGTACAGCACAATATACTGCCCCAGCAGAACCAGATACCACAGTGCAGCACAATATACCGCCCCAGCAGAACCAGATACCACAGTACAGCACAATATACCGCCCCAGCAGAACCAGATACCACAGTGCAGCACAATATACTGCCCCAGAACCAGATACCACAGTACAGTACAATATACTGCCCCAGCAGAACCAGATACCACAGTGCAGCACAATATACCGCCCCAGCAGAACCAGATACCACAGTGCAGCACAATATACTGCCCCAGAACCAGATACCACAGTACAGTACAATATACTGCCCCAGCAGAACCAGATACCACAGTACAGTACAATATACTGCCCCAGCAGAACCAGATACCACAGTACAGTACAATATACTGCCCCAGCAGAACCAGATACCACAGTGCAGCACAATATACTGCCCAGCAGAACCAGATACCACAGTGCAGCACAATATACTGCCCCAGCAGAACCAGATACCACAGTGCAGCACAATATACTGCTCCAGCAGAACCAGATACCACAGTACAGTACAATATACTGCCCCAGCAGAACCAGATACCACAGTACAGCACAATATACTGCCCCAGCAGAACCAGATACCACAGTGCAGCACAATATACCGCCCCAGCAGAACCAGATACCACAGTGCAGCACAATATACTGCCCCAGCAGAACCAGATACCACAGTGCAGCACAATATACCGCCCCAGCAGAACCAGATACCACAGTGCAGCACAATATACCGCCCCAGCAGAACCAGATACCACAGTGCAGCACAATATACCGCCCCAGCAGAACCAGATACCACAGTGCAGCACAATATACTGCCCCAGCAGAACCAGATACCACAGTACAGTACAATATACCGCCCCAGCAGAACCAGATACCACAGTACAGCACAATATACCGCCCCAGCAGAACCAGATACCACAGTACAGCACAATATACTGCCCCAGCAGAACCAGATACCACAGTACAGCACAATATACTGCCCCAGCAGAACCAGATACCACAGTACAGCACAATATACTGCCCCAGCAGAACCAGATACCACAGTGCAGCACAATATACCGCCCCAGCAGAACCAGATACCACAGTACAGCACAATATACTGCTCCAGCAGAACCAGATACCACAGTACAGCACAATATACTGCCCCAGCAGAACCAGATACCACAGTGCAGCACAATATACTGCCTCAGCAGAACCAGATACCACAGTACAGCACAATATACCGCCCCAGCAGAACCAGATACCACAGTGCAGCACAATATACTGCCCCAGAACCAGATACCTCAGTACAGTACAATATACTGCCCCAGCAGAACCAGATACCACAGTACAGCACAATATACTGCCCCAGCAGAACCAGATACCACAGTACAGCACAATATACTGCCCCAGCAGAACCAGATACCACAGTGCAGCACAATATACCGCCCCAGCAGAACCAGATACCACAGTACAGCACAATATACCGCCCCAGCAGAACCAGATACCACAGTGCAGCACAATATACTGCCCCAGAACCAGATACCACAGTACAGTACAATATACTGCCCCAGCAGAACCAGATACCACAGTACAGTACAATATACTGCCCCAGCAGAACCAGATACCACAGTGCAGCACAATATACTGCCCCAGCAGAACCAGATACCACAGTGCAGCACAATATACTGCCCCAGCAGAACCAGATACCACAGTGCAGCACAATATACTGCTCCAGCAGAACCAGATACCACAGTACAGTACAATATACTGCCCCAGCAGAACCAGATACCACAGTACAGCACAATATACTGCCCCAGCAGAACCAGATACCACAGTGCAGCACAATATACTGGCGATGCAGTTGGGTTCAGGGGGGCACCTGCAGCTTCTCGTCAGGTGCACAAGTACCTGATGCTGTTACATTAATGCTGAAAGTATCAGATCATTATGTACCCGGCCGCCGGGCGTGAAGAGGGCTGGGGCATTTTACTCACACAGAAGGTACAGTGACGGGCGGACGGGGCTGCAGCAGGCACAGAATTGGGGGTGTCGGTGGGGTGGGAACAGTAACGTGGGTGGAAACCTTATAAGATGTCTCTGTTACATTCTCTTCAGACACAAGTCAGGCCGGAGAAGTCATCATGGTGGTCCGGTCCAGACGGAAAAAGTGACGGTTTCCAGTCGGAGAAAACGAGCATCACCTGTAAGTCACTGGATTTCTGTGCACTGTAGTCACTTATACGGCCGCCGAGGGTGTGGCGTTACCTACGTTGTCGCCCTCTCAGATGTGTTTTGCCCTCCCCCCATGCTGACCCCTAGCTACACCTCTGACTGCTTAGGCTTTCACATCAGTGCTTTGGGTTTCCGGTTGTGAGATCCGCAGAGGGCGATGTATTGTGAATGGGGTATGCTGGGTTCACAAGCTGCGGTTTTGTGTCCGGTCATCAAAAATGAACAAATTGGAAGTCATTGGTGCCAGATCCGTTATTTCTGATTCGAAAAATACGGATCAGTTTTTTTTTCACATTAACTTAACCGCATGCGAACGGAACGGATGCATCAAATGCAACAGAACCTTTTTGTTCCGGTTTTGAGATCCTCTGCCGAATCTCAAAACTGGAAACCAAAACTCAGATGTGAAAGTAGTCTTATCCTCCAACCATGTTTCTAGTGTGGGACTGGGGTGCAATGGGCCCCCCTCAATCAGTACAAAAGTATTTTACACATAATGCCGCCCTATACTGTGGCCACCGTACACCTTGCTCACAATCCCACCGTCTACTGTACCACCATATGGTGCATACGCACTGTACTTGGAAGTATACTGGAAACGTGATATATTGTCGCCATACGCTGTACCAGGGGCATAGCTATAGGGGAAGCAGCTGCTGTGGGGGCCCAAACTCACAAAGGGCCCCCTAGGGAAGAGGACTTGGGAGATATTACTGTCAGGGCCCCTTTGGCAGTATTATACAATGAGATTGTATAGAAGACACTGTAAGAAATGGACGGAGCTGCAAAAATTTGCTGTGGGGCCCAGTCAGTTCTAGTTACGCCACTGCGCTGTACGTATAAATGATGCCGTCTTATGCCACAATACACATATGTACAATATACATACAAATAACGTATGCCAGCAGTAGCACCTGTACTACTGCCGTAAACTGTGCACAAGGTTAATGCCGCCACATACTGTGCCCACAGAGAATTCTATGCCGTACCCTGCATAGACGTCATACATAAACATAAAATGAGCGGGCGGCCTATATTCAAATAGTTCTGATGCCCCACGGGCCGCCTCTTCTCGGAGATGCACGTTCACTGCCGGTTAGCAGTGTTCCTTCCCAGAATATGCTGTGCACGTCCACCTTTCACCGTCCCCTGGTTTCCACTGCTTGCTGTCTCCGCTGGACCAGACGTGATCTGCACATGCATCCCTGGCCTCATCATTGGAGTTTGCAGACCTCAGAAGGTCCGTTAGCCAGATGGCATCCTGAGTAAGGAGGTAGATGTAATGCCAGGGAGCAGTGAGATAGTAGAGGAAAATGGGGTCTGAGGACGAGTGGCCATGAGCAGTTAACCCCTTCTGGGCATTAGTGACCTGGGCTTTTTTTTTTTTTGCAGGACAAGTTGTAGTTTTTAATGGCACTATTTTAGGTCCACATAACGTACTGATTAACTATTTCTGGGGGGAATGGTACAAAACAGCAATGCCGCCACTGAATTTTTCTAAATTTTGCAGCGTTCATTTTCACTGTGGTATTACACCTCAGTACATCACAGGTACACTGCTGACATCCTGTGGTCACACTGTGGTATTACACCTCAGTACATCACAGGTACACTGCTGACATCCTGTGGTCACACTGTGATATTACACCTCAGTACATCACAAGTACACTGCTGACATCCTGTGGTCACACTGTGGTATTACACTTCAGTACAGCACAGGTACACTGCTGACATCCTGTGGTCACACTGTGTTATTACACCTCAGTACATCACAGGTACACTGCTGACATCCTGTGGTCACACTATGGTATTACACCTCAGTACATCACAGGTACACTGCTGACATCCTGTGGTCACACTGTGGTATTACACCTCAGTACATCACAGGTACACTGCTGACATCCTGTGGTCACACTGTGATATTACACCTCAGTACATCACAAGTACACTGCTGACATCCTGTGGTCACACTGTGGTATTACACCTCAGTACATCACAGGTACACTGCTGACATCCTGTGGTCACACTGTGTTATTACACCTCAGTACAGCACAGGTACACTGCTGACATCCTGTGGTCACACTGTGGTATTACACCTCAGTACATCACAGGTACACTGCTGACATCCTGTGGTCACACTGTGTTATTACACCTCAGTACATCACAGGTACACTGCTGACATCCTGTGGTCACACTGTGGTATTACACCTCAGTACATCACAGGTATACTGCTGACATCCTGTGGTCACACTGTGTTATTACACCTCAGTACATCACAGGTACACTGCTGACATCCTGTGGTCACACTGTGGTATTACACCTCAGTACATCACAGGTACACTGCTGACATCCTGTGGTCACACTGTGGTATTACACCTCAGTACATCACAGGTATACTGCTGACATCCTGTGGTCACACTGTGTTATTACACCTCAGTACAGCACAGGTATACTGCTGACATCCTGTGGTCACACTGTGGTATTACACTTCAGTACAGCACAGGTATACTGCTGACATCCTGTGGTCACACTGTGTTATTACACCTCAGTACATCACAGGTACACTGCTGACATCCTGTGGTCACACTGTGGTATTACACCTCAGTACATCACAGGTACACTGCTGACATCCTGTGGTCACACTGTGGTATTACACCTCAGTACAGCACAGGTACACTGCTGACATCCTGTGGTCACACTGTGGTATTCACCTCAGTACAGCACAGGTACACTGCTGACAGAGAGGCTGGTTAATGGTGGTATAATCAGACTCATCGTCTTCACCTGTGATGTTGTGTGCTCATTCTGAGCCTGAGACAGAAAACACATTGGTGCGGCTCATCAGATGTGATGGGCGGGGCCAAACCAACATGGGGTGGAGAGAGGGCCTGATAGTAATGTGTGTGCGATCTATTATACCACATGTGTGTGTAATGCGCTGTTTATACTCGTCCAGCGGAGGGCGCTGTGTGGTGTGCGCGCGTCATTTTATGAAGTTTTGACTTCTGCTTTGCTCTCCGTGGTGCAGCTGAAACGCTTATTTTTTTAAGTAACATCTTAATTCAACTGATCCACCTCTCATCCCTGCCGACGACGGTCAGTGTCTTCATGGTCCTGTAAGTAATCCCTCCAACTACTTCTCCACCTCTCTCTCCGGCGAAAAGGTTGATGTCTTCATGATGGTCAGTGAGGGGTGTGAGGTGAGGAGAAGCTCATGCTCCTGGTGCTGATCTGCCTTCTCCTGAGATAAACCCCGCCTCTGTGGCAGACATTTTGAATAATTTAAGTTTCAACCAATAGGAATTTACCTCATTTGCATAATTACCCATAATGCATTGCAAAATGTCTCCCTAAGTTAAATGAACGTTGGAAAAAGTATATTAAATCCGCAATTTGACTTAAAAAACAGATTTTTAGTTTAAAGTGGGCGGAGCCTATCTGGGCTCAAAATCCGGCGCCATCCAGACCCTCCGGAGGAGCTGCCGACACGTGGTCTGGATTTATGGGACCTGGTTCAGAAGAAAAAAAAATAAAAACTGAAAATTTTTGTGGAGACTTAACATTTCTAACAGTGGGAAAGCAAGTAATGGGAAAGTTTCTCTCCATGAGGTAACAGACATCACACACAGAGGACTCTGTTCACACCGGTCAGCCTTCTACCACCACACTCTGCAGTGGCTCAGGCCTCCACCAGGGAGCAGAAGTCCCTGCCCACATGGACATCAGGAGCACCGAAGCGCTCGCCATGTAAGATCCTGTACACACAAGGGGGTACCTTCACTGCAATGTTCATTTAACCTAAGGAGACTTTCAGACAGTGCACTATGGGAAATATGCAAATTAAATGTGTGACTATATCTATTATAAACCTATGAAAGAAGAGAGCGAGGAGGAGCATCCCTTGAGTCCTCCCACTTCTCAGCACCCATGGCCTGATCTGCATCCACTGGGGTGGAGCTAATAATCAGAGCAACAACCAACTCATAGAACACAAAACACTAATAGGACAAACCAGGAACCAGCCACATCTACAAGATATTTCTCTCATCATTGACCAGAGACAGAAGACTAACACCCAGGAGCCTCCTTCACTGAGACATCTATTACACCTAAGGAGAGGAGAGGGCAATGCACTGTGGGAAATATGCAAATCAGAACGGTTGAAGGAACCGTATTACAGAGCAGGACTCCTCCCACTTCTCAGTCCTATGTTATGGTCCTGAATTGAACCATAAAGTTTCAAATTTTTTTTTTATATATTCTTAACGTTTGATCATAGACAGAGGGCGCTGTTCACACCGGTCAGCCTCCCACCATCACAGACAGAGGGCGCTGTTCATACTGGTCAGCCTCCCACCATCACACATAGGGGGCGCTGTTCACACCGGTCAGCCTCCCACCATCACACATAGGGGGCGCTGTTCACACCGGTCAGCCTCCCACCATCACACATAGGGGGCGCTGTTCACACCGGTCAGCCTCCCACCATCACACAAGGAGTGCTGTTCACACTGGTCAGCCTCCCACTACCACAGAGAGGGGGCACTGTTCACACCGGTCAGCCTCCCACCATCACACATAGGGGGCGCTGTTCACACTGGTCAGCCTCCCACTACCACAGAGAGGGGGCACTGTTCACACTGGTTAGTCTCCTACCTGTCTACACCTGCACAGTTAAAAACACCCACTAGATTATGGTTTATCACAGACCTACAGGAGAAAAGCCCCCCCATAAACCAGTTCTAGGCTCATACAACAGTCTAGACCCAGTAACCAACCTAAGCAAAGAAAGCACCAGGCCTTCTTCAGCTTTCATCCCAAGCGTTGGCCAAAAACAGGGTCAGAAGAAGATTGATATCATCACCAAGCAGATATCTCCAAAGATCTCAACCCAGGAGCCTCCTTCAGTGAGACATCTATTACACTTAAGGAGAGGGCAATGCACTGTGGGAAATATGCAAATCAGAAGGGTTAAAAAAAAAAAAAAATGCATTGGAACCATCTAGCAGAGCAGGACTCCTCCCACCTCCTCAGTCTCTATGTCACAGCCCTGAAGTGAAACATAAAGTTTAATTTAAAAATAAAAGAGTATTCTATATTCACCATCAAATACCAGAGACATTGTACTGTTCACTCTGGGCAGCCTCCCACACAACAGACAGTCGCTCACACACAGAGACCTCCACCAATATAGACATCATGAGTACAGAAGCACTCACAATGTGAGACCCTGTACTCACACAGTGCCACCTTCTCTACAATATCTATTTAACCTAAGGAGACTTTCAGGCAGTGCACTATGGCAAATATGCAAATTAGGATTACAGGATTATCTATTACAACCATATTACAGAGCAGGACTCCGCACCGTTCTCCTCAGTCTTATGTTACGGTCCTTGACTTCCTTTTTTTTTTTTTTTTAAACAAAACCCCAAGGTACAAGATTTTTACACCCATGTAGCTAAAAACATGCACTAGATTAAAGTCCATCACCAGCCTTCTCCATAGGAGAAAAGCTTCCCATAAACCACCCCCTCTGAGCCAGAAGACTCTGGAACTAAGGACCTCTACCAGAACCAAAAAAAGCACCAGGCTTTCTTCAGGCCCCATCCCACATGTTGGGTTTGGTTCCTTCACCCAAGTGAAAGCCCACTAATCTATAAATGAGTGATATCATCACCAACCAGAGAACTCCAAACAGCACAACCCAGGAGCCTCCTTCACTGAGATATCTATTACACTTAAGGAGAGGAGAGGGCAATGCACTGTGGGAAATATGCAAATCGGAAGGATGGAAGGACTATGTAATGGGACTGTCTTACAGAGCAGAACGCCTCCCACTTCTCAGTCATACATTACAGCCCTGAATTGAACCATAAAGGTTAGAACAAAAACATTGTAATATTTCTTAGAAAACTTTACTTCATCTACCATCAAATTCATCACACAGGGCAATGTTCACACTGGTCAGCCTACCACCTCAGACACCACTGCTGTAAGTAATTGGATCACCACAGACACAAGCCGTGTAAGTGATCAGACCAGCGCACAGCAGCCTGCCACCACAGACACAAGCCGTGTAAGTGATCGGACCATCGCACAGCAGCCTGCCACCACAGACACAAGCCGTGTAAGTGATCGGACCATCGCACAGCAGCCTGCCACCACAGACACAAGCCGTGTAAGTGATCGGACCATCGCACAGCAGCCTGCCACCACAGACACAAGCCATGTAAGTGATCGGACCATCGCACAGCAGCCTGCCACCACAGACACAAGCCATGTAAGTGATCGGACCATCACATATGTTTAGCCACCTTTGAACCCACATTAACAATGATCACAAACATGTGAAAACCTGTACACACAGCAGTACCTTTACTGCAATGTTCATTTAACCTAAGGAGACTTTCAGGCAGTGCACTATGGGAAATATGCTAATTAGAATTAAAGGATTGTTTATCATAGCGCTATTACAGAGCAGGACTCCGCCCAGTCCTCCTCACTCTTATGGGTTTTTTTTTTTAATAAAACCCCAAGTTCAAGATTTTAACACTCAGATGCACTAGATTAAGGTCTATCACTCGCCCATAAATCAGATCCTCCAACCCAGAAGGCTCCTGGAAGAGTTTAGGACCAGACTTTCTTCAGCTTCCACCACAAGTGTTAGGCCCCTTTCACACAAGCGGGAGACTCGCATGTCTCCCACAACACATCTACAGGGCTGGACTCAGCACAGACATGGACGGCATAGCATTATATGCAATCCCTGTAGATGTGTTGCAGGAGACATGCAAGTCTCCCACTCGTGTGAAAGGGGCCTTAGCCAAGAGTACAATCTGGTTCCTTCTCCCAGATTCATCCATAAGAGGCTGATATCATCACCAACCAGAAACCTCCAAACATCACAATTCAGGAGCCTCCTTCACCGAGACACCTATTACACCTAAGGAGAGGAGAAGGCAATGCACTGTGGGAAATATGCAAATCAGAACAGTTGAAGGGATAAGTATTGGAACCATCTTACAAAGCCGAACTCCTCCAACTTCTCAGTGTCTATAATATAGTCCTGAATTAAACTTCAAACACATCATACACAGAACACTGTTCACACTGCTTATCTATAATTCCACCACTCATACAGAATACTGTTTACACTGGGCAGGCTCTCACCCACTGCAGAAGCTCAAATCCTCCAAAAAGGGAGCAAAGAGCATGCTTTACTAAAACCAAGTGCAACACAATCACGCAGCATGCCAGACAAAAAAGGGCCAAAGGTTACAGAGCATCACAGGCCCTCTTCCAAAGAAGAGATTCAGACAAAAAGGTGACTCCCAGCTAAAGCCAGATACACCCTGTCTGTGCTCTAGCTTCCTCACCCAGACAAAACAACCCACGGAGTCAGCACAGAGCTTAACCTTTTTTTTTTTTTATTGAAAATAGCTTTATTGGCAATCAAATCGTCAATACAAATCATACATTATACTACGACGCAGCGCAGGCTGAACCACAGTACAACAAAATACTATACACAGAAAGAAAATCAGTTACATATAGGTGTAGTGCACAGCGCAGGCACAGATCCTGTACTGGACACCACTCCCAGCACCACACTAACAAAATAAAACAAACTGTGTCTCTGTCTCTCAGCACAGAGCTTAACCAACTAGGCTGATACCATCACCAACCAAAACAACCAGATATCTCTAGCAATCACAACCCAGGAGCCTCCTTCACTGAGATATCTATTACACTTAAGGAGAGGAGAGGGCAATGCACTGTGGGAAATATGCAAATGAGAAGGGTTGAAGGAATATGTTTTGGAACCATCTTCAGAGCATGACTCCTCCCACCTCCTCCATCCTATATGCACTGAATTGAAGTTAGAAAACTCTACTTCACCCAACACCACACACCCAGGACTAGCTTTGTTCACACCGGTCAGCCACCTCCAAATCCTACCAGTGAGAAGACTTTTTTTTTTCTTTAAAAGCCTAATAAGTGTGCTTTCTAATACCAAGGGCATAAAAACATGCTCAAGAACATAGTTCACCCAGGCCAGAAGGCTCCTGCAGTGGATAAGTGGTGACTCCCAGGCAAAACCAAGTGTACACCCAAATAGGCAACCCTCACCTAAGGACACACCATGGCTGTGCTCTGGCATCACCCCAGGGAGTCAGCATACAACTCCACATCTAGGCTGGGACCTTTACTGCAATGTTCATTTAACCTAAGGAGACTTTCAGGCAGTGCACTATGGGAAATATGCTAATTAGAATTAAAGGATTGTTTATTATAGCGCTATTACAGAGCAGGACTCCGCCCAGCCCTCCTCACTCTTATGGTTTTTTTGTTTTTTTTTTTAAACAAAACCCCAAGTTCAAGCTTATAACACTCAGATGCACTAGATTAAGGTCTATCACAGGTCCTGTTCACAGAAGAAGTACTCGCCCATAAATCAGATCCTCCAACCCAGAAGGCTCCTGGAAGAGTTTAGAACCAGACTTTCTTCAGCTTCCACCACAAGCATTAGCCAAGAGTATGATCTGGGTTCTTCTTCCAAACTCATCCATAAGAGGCTGATATCATCACCAACCAAAAATCTCTAAACTTCACAATTCAGGAGCCTCCTTCACCGAGACGCCTATTACACCTAAGGAGAGAAGAGGGCAATGCACTGTGGGAAATATGCAAATCAGAACAGGTGAAGGGATAAGTATTGGAACCATCTTACAAAGCAGAACTCCTCCAACTTCTCAGTGTCTATAATATAGTCCTGGATTAAACTTCAAACACATCTTACACAGAACACTGTTCACACTGCTTATCTATAATTCCACCACGCCTGCAGGATACTGTTCACACTGGGCAGGCTCTCACCCACTGCAGTAACTCAGACCTCCAAAAAGGGAGCGAGCTTTACTAGAACCAAGCACAACAAAAACTGCCCAAAGTTACAGCCCATCACAGGCCCTGTTCTAAAGAAGAAGGTATTCAGACAAAATAGTGACTCCCAGCTGGAGCCAGATGTACACCCAAATGAGCAACCCTCAGCTGAAGGTACACCCTGTCTGTGCACTGGTTACTTCACCCAGACAAGACAACCCAGGGAGTCAGCACAGAGCTTAACCAACTAGGCTGATACCATCAACAACCAAAACAACCAGAAAACTCTAGTGATCACAACCCGGGAGCCTCCTTCACTGAGATATCTATTACACTTAAGGAGAGGAGAAGGCAATGCACTGTGGGAAATATGCAAATCAGAAGGGTTGAAGAATATGTTTTGGGACCGTCTTCAGAGCATGACTCCTCCCACCTCCTCAGTCAGCACTGAACTGAAGTTAGAAAACTTTACTTCATCCACAACCAAACACCCCACACCCAGGACTAGCTTTGTTCACACTGGTCAGCCACCTCCAAATCCTACTAGTGAGAAGACTTTATTTTTTTTTTCCTTTAAAAGCCCAATAAGTGTGCTTTCTAACATCAAGTGCATAAAAACATGCCAAAGAATATGGTCCATCCGGGCCAGAAGGCTCCTGCAATGGACAAGTGGTGACGCCCAGCCAAAACCAAGTGTTTTTTTTTTTTTTGATTGAAAATAGCTTTATTGGCAATCAAATCGTCAATACAAATCATCCATTATACTGCGACGCAGCGCAGGCTGAACCACAGTACAACAAAATACTATACACAGAAAGAAAATCAGTTACATATAGGTGTAGTGCACAGCGCAGGCACAGATCCTGTACTGGACACCACTCCCAGCACCACACTAACAAAATATATATATCACACGTCAATCAACAAGCATCAGACAAGTGATAATGGGTGAGGGGGGAGGAAGAGAAGGGGGAGGGGACGGGAAATCACATGCCCGAAGCTTTATTGAAAGACAGACACACCGAGGGGAGAGGGGGAGAGGGGTTTTAATCCTCTTCTTCGACGTCCGGACCGTCCATGATGGAATAGTCTCTGAACAGGCTGAGGACCAACCTGCGGCAGTCCTGGACGGACATCCTCTCCCAGTTCATCACTAGGCGTTTCCTAGCAAGCCACACAGCGTCCTTAAAACAGTTCATAAGGCGCCAGGCTTCCTGGATAGCCTCTACGCTATGGGTCCCGTGGAATAGTCCATAAAGCACCGCCGTGTGCTTCAGGCTGCTCCAGGGAATAATGTCTGTGAGTTCATTTTCCAGGGCGTCCAACAGGGCCTGCGCAAACGGGCACTGCTAAAAGAGGTACAAAGGTGTTTCTTCCTGAAAAGGGCACCTGGGGCAGTACCGGGTGTTGCATAGTCCATGGGCAGGCATGAAAGTTCTCAAGGACAGTCCTCCCTGAATGGCCATCCATGCCAGGTCTTTGTGCCCGTTGGTTAACCTGCTAGAAGCCACATTCTTCCAAACAGTCTCAGCGGTGGCAGCAGGGAGCCCTGGAATAGACTCCATTAAGTCCTTTGCTCGGATCAGCTTGTGGATAGTCTTTGGTTTCCACAAGTCGGGCTTCAGTCCCTCCAGCTGGTGTTCCCCTACAAACTTGAGAAGGTCCTGGTAGTACCAGGGGATATCCCAGTTGTAGGGGTAGGAGCTGTCCCACCCCAGCCGCCTCCAAAGAGGCAGGAGAAAGAACCGGGACATGGACCGGCCCGCCGAGCCATCGTCCTTCGTTGTCAGAGTCCTTCGGACGCTGTCGCACACAAAGGCCGCCCTCAGCAGAGTGGGGATGTCCGGAACTCCTTTCCCACCCTTGCGGGGCTCCTTGTACATGACGGTCCGTTTTACTCTGTCCATTTTGGAGCCCCAGATGAAGCGGAAGACAGTCCTGGTGATCGCCTGCCTCACTGTGATGTGAGGAGGCCAGGCCTGCGCCGTGTACTGAAGAACCGGTAGGATCTCGTTCCGCAGCACAAGGGTCTTCCCTTCGATGGTAAGTTGTCTGAGGCTCCACAGTCCGATTTTCTGGTTGACCTTTGCCAATCGATCTTGCCAGGACTTCAGGGCTGCTCCTTCCTTCCCAAACCAGACTCCCAGGATCTTGATGAAGTCCGGCTGAATAGAAAAGGGGAAGGGAGCCGAGGAAGTCGGGGCCTCCTCTGTGAAAAGCATGGCTTCCGACTTCCCGCAGTTGACCTTTGCTCCCGAAGCTCTGCCGAATTCCTCGCAGGTCTGGGCGAGCGCTGTCACCGAACGCCTGTCGGCGCAGAAGACGGTCACGTCGTCCATGTACAGCGAGCACTTGATCATTCGTCGGTCTGGTCCTGGTACGGTGATCCCTCTGACCTCTGGATTTTGCCGGATAGACTCTGCGAACAGCTCTATAACACAAACAAAAAGAAGAGGTGAAAGAGGGCAGCCTTGTCTGACCCCAGAGAGAACCGGGAAGGGGTCAGTCTTCCAGCCGTTCACCAGCACCGTGCTGAAAATGTCAAGGTACATAAGGTTAACATAGGAGCAGAACATTTCCCCCAGTCCGAACCTTCGCAGGACCTTGCCCATAAAGACGTGTGAAACACGGTCAAAAGCCTTTTCCTGGTCAAGGCTGACCAGGGCCGCGGACATACGGCGGGCTTTGACGTATTGCACGGTGTCTCTAATGAGGGCCAGGCTGTCTGCGATCCTGCGGCCAGGAATGCCGCAGGTTTGGTCCGGGTGGATGATCCGTCCGATGACAGCCTTCAGCCGGTTGGCTAGTACCTTGGCGAGGATCTTGTAGTCCACGTTCAGAAGAGAGATGGGACGCCAGTTTTTAAGATCCCGTCTCTCCCCCTTCCGCTTATACAAGATCGTGATCATTCCCTCCCTCAACGACAGAGGCATTCTGCCCTCCACCACCATCTCCCTGTACAGCTCCAACAGGTCCGGGCCGATGAGGTCCCACAGCGCTACGTAGAGCTCTGCTGGGAGACCGTCACTGCCCGGGGTCCTGCCAGGCCTGAAGGATGTGGCGGCAGAGTGCAGCTCCTCCACCGTCAAGGGAGCGTCTGTAGCCGCCGCGCCTGCAGGATCAAGGGTGTTAGCGATACCTGACAGGAACTTATCGGCGGCATCCAAGTCGGTGGTCTTCGGGGAGTAGAGGTTGCTGTAGTAGTCGCGGACGACTCCCATCACTCCCTCCTTCCCCGTGGTGATGTTTCCGGTCTCGTCCCGCAGCTCAGTCAGGGGCGTGTGGCTGGCGTGGAGCTTCCTGAAAAAGAAAGAGTTACATTTCTCACCCTTCTCCAGGTGCTCTGCTTTGGAACGGAAGATGATGCGCCTGGATTCCTCCTCAAAGTGTCTTTTCAGGCCCTTCTTGGTCTCTTCCAGCTCATCTCTGACGTCCCAGCCGCACTGGTGGAGGTCTTGCAAGGAACGCAGCTGTCTCTGCAGATTCCTGAAGTTCCTCTTCCGCTCACACGCTTGTTGGCGGCCTTTCGCCTGAAAGAAACTGCGAAACTTGCCTTTAACATACTCCCACCATTCGGTAGCATTCACAAACAGGCATTTATCATTCCTCCACCCGATGTAGGCATTCCTCAGTTCCTCCATCACCTCCTCTCTTTGCAGCAGGGCGCAGTTAAGCTTCCAGGACCCTGGGCCGGGAGGAAAGCCGTCGCCCAGGGTAGCCTGCAGCCTAATGGCTCTGTGGTCAGAGAAGAAGCAGGGGACCATGGAATGCCCGAGGTGCTTCACCGCCCGAGACGTGAACACAAAGTCGATGCGAGACCTCTGTGAGCCATCGGGGCGGCTCCAACTGTAGTTGACGGAGCCAGCCCCCATGGAGCCCACAGCGTCCCGCAAGGACGCCTGAGTCACCATCTCGATGAGCAGTTTTGAGGAAGAGTCCAAGTCGGTTCTTGCTGAGGTGAGGCCGTCTTCTTCGATGGGGCAGTTGAAGTCTCCGCCCATCACTACTGCCCTAGTGGTGACAAGCTGGGTCCGAAGGAGTTGGAAAAGGTCCAAGCGCTCACTCCCGACCAGGGGGGCATACACGTTGATGAGCCTAAGCGGCTCCCCTGCCCACGAGCCGTCTACGACAAGAAGCCTGCCGCAGACGAGCTCATGGACAGAATCAAGCGTGAAAGCGCTCCCCCTGATAAGGATAGCGACTCCTGCGGCGCCCGTGCTGCCCCCACCGGACCAGTAGGAGGGTCCGTGAGACCACTGCCTGGCCAGATGGTTGTAGGACCTAAAAGAAGGCAAAGCACATTCCTGCAGCATGTAGATATCACATCCCTGTGAAGGTAAAAAGGTTAATACAGTCCGCAGTCTAGACCTATCCCTGATGCTTCTCACATTGATGCTGAAGATGTTGAGCTTAGACATACTGTAAGAGAAAGGGGGTTAGCGCAAAACCATACACCTTAGTTACCACTCCTGTCGGGCAGATCTTCGTCTGTGAGGACCTCCGGCTTCGGGAGTTGCCGCAGGCCCTCGTCCTCCGGTCGGTCGAGCAGGGAAGACTCTTGGCGTTCCGGGAGTTCTTCGGACTCTGGTTCGGACACCAGGTCTATCACCTGCTGCTCCATCTCTTCCTGTTCTGGCAGCGGGTCTTCGATGACCTCCACCACCTTCTTCTTGGAGGACTCAGCGCTCGGGCTGTCCCTCCCTTTCCTCTTCCTCTGCAGGGTACCTGCGGGAACAAGAGGGGGAAAATCCTCCAGGGAGAGGGGTGCAACAGTGGTTGGAGGAGGGGTTAGCACTGCTGCAGGGGAGTGGGGAGGCTGGGTTGGGCAGGGAGCCGGAGAGAGGACCCCTGAGGCGGAGCTAGGGAACGTGAAGGTGGATGCCTCAGTGGGGGTGGAGGGGGGACTCCGGGCCCGGGAGGGGCTTGGGGCACGGGCCAGGGGAGGGGCCGATGTCCTCTTACCCTCCTTCTTGGCTGCTGGGGTTGGAGCCTGTGCGGGCTTCGCCGGACCCTTCGCTGCCACAGATGCGTAGGTCCTGGTTCTCTTGGGACAGTCTTTGTAAAGATGTTCCGTCTGTCCACAGAGGTTGCAGGACGTCTTCTTCGGACAGTCCTTGGATTCGTGCCCTGCCACACGACAAATCCTGCAGGCGGCCTCTTTGCAGTCCTTCATGCTGTGACCCTTCTTGCTGCATTTCCTGCAGATCTGCGGCATATCAGGGTAGAAGATGAGTCCTGAAGAGTTACCCAGAGAGAATGACTGAGGCAGGTGCTGCACGCCATCCGGAGCTGTCGAGTCTTTGTTCAAGCGGACGATGACAGACCACTTGCCGGTCCAGAAGCCGTTTCCGTCCAAGATGTGGGTGGGGTCCCTCACCACGGTGCAGAAGCGCTTCAGGTAGGTTACAATGTCTTTGCCTGGGATGTGTGGATTCCTCATTGAAACAGTTATTCTCCTCTCTTCCCTCTGACGCCCAGCCAAAACCAAGTGTACACCCAAATAGGCACCCCTCAGCTAAGAACACACCCTGTCTGTGCTCCACATCTAGGCTGGGACCTTTACTGCAATGTTCATGTAACCTAAGGAGACTTTCAGGCAGTGCACTATGGGGAACATGCAAGTTAGAAGAATAAACTGAATATCTTAAAACCTTACATGATTTTTTTCCCCCCAATTCTTCTTAGTCATATATTATGGTCTTGACCTGCACCATAGGGGTGAAAGTAGTGACTCTGACTAGATGACACCTATAAAGGATCTATAACCTCCTTCCTGTGTCCCATACACCCAGCAGTACCAGGAGACTCTCTAGAACACTACTTCACTACTGTGGAGATAACATGAGGTCCTACCCATGAAGATCAGGCCACCACTCTCTTATAAGCAGCTCAGCTCCTCATCATCCAGAAGAACCAGAGATCTCTATAAACCACAACCCAGCAGCCTCCTTCAGAGAGACGTCTATCACACCTAAGGAGACTACCAGGCGGTGCAATATAGGAAATATGCTCATAAGGATTATCTGTTATAACCTTATTACAGAGAACGAGCAGATCTTCCTTTAAAAAAAAAACCCAAAAACCCAAGGCACATGCTTTTCACACATATGCAGCTAAAAACACCCACTAGATTAAGGTCTATTACAGGCCCTCTCCCCATAAACCAGTTCCTCCAAATCAGGAGGCTCCAGCAGGAGTCTAGAACCAGTAATCAACCTCAGCTAAAGCCCCAGGTGTTGGTCAAAAATAGGATCTGGTATTTTCCCCCCAAAAAAGTACAAAAAAACCCTTACAAGGAACTGCAACCACCAAGGAAAGGTTGTTCTGCTGTTTGTATTTTCCCCACACTTATCTGTTTTTGATACAATCACCAACCAGAAAGCTCAGAAGCCCATAACCCAGGAGCCTCCTTCAGTGAGACGTCTATTATACTTATGGAGAAGGCAATGCACTGTGGGAAATATGCAAATCAGATGGGTAGAAGGAATATGTATTGAATCCTGTCTCTGTGTCTTATGGGGCGAATTACAGAGCCTCCCACCACATTTCAATTTTTCTTTTTAAAAACCCGAGGAGCATGCTTACAAAAACCAAGTGCAACAAAAACGTGCCCAAGGCTACGGTCCATCACAGGCCCTCTTCCAAAGAAGAAGGGCCCCCTAGAACCTTCCTCACCCCTCCGGGCCAGAAGGCACCTGCAAGGGACTCGGACAAAATGGTTCTCCGGCTTTGTCTCCCAGGCGCCACCCCAAGTGAGTCAGCACGGAGCTCAGCAACAGGCTGGTCTCCCCCCAGAAGAGAAGACCATGGGGTTTGCAGGAGAGTGTAGAACCAGGAAGGCCACACACACACTCCCCCTAGACCTCACATGATCAGATCCTCAGAGGAGGCACTATTCACAGCCTATGATGATAGTATATAGGTTATAACAGCCCCTCCCTGTGCACAATACACTGAGCAGTACCAGGAGACTCTCTATAACAGGCTCTTTCATCTCTACGGTGATAACATGAGGCCCTGACTGTGAAACCACACACTTGAAAACAAAATTGTTTTTTAGATCACAACCCAGAAGCCTCCTTTAGAGAGACATCTATTATATCTAAGGAGACCTTCCTGCAATGCACTATGGGAATTTATGCACCTTAGTATTAAAGCAATTTCTATTATAACCTTGTTTAGTGCTCTCATTAAGAGAAACAAAATATGAGTATTGCAGGTTTGATACCTTTTAATGGCTAACAAAAATAGAAGTAATGATGTTACATAGAGAGCTTTTGGGACCTTACCAGTCCCTTCATCAGGCGTACTACAAGAATATATGAAGAAACAGCAATATATATACAATAAGAATAGAGACATGGGGGGGGGTGAATGGACATTTTAAAAACAACAGAATTTCAAAGATCTTGAGAATGAGTCCTTAAAGGGGTTGTCCCACGAAAAATATTCTACAGTTTTCAAACCAGCACCTGGATCTAAATACTTTTGTAATTCCATGTCATTAAACATTTTGTATAGCCAGTGAGTTATTCAATAACATGTATCTGTATAGGACCACTTCACTTCATTTCTTATTTCTTTGACCTATTCACTGAGAAGGCCGCACATGCTCAGTTTCAACTTTTAACTGTCTCCTGAGCTGTGATAGGGAGAGAACAGACACGCCTCCTGAGCAGCAGCAGAAAAGACACGCCCCCTGAGCTGTCAGCTTGATATAAATCTAGCAGAGCAATAAATGGGGAGATCTCTGGATCCATATGAGGTACAGGGCTGGTTCTAGCTTTGTTATAAAGAGGCTGTCATGTATTATATGTCTGATTTTCATTTTTTACATTATTCATGAGATGACCCCTTTAATTATCTTACAGATAAGGGGTGTGAAAGTTTCATGGTCTCTAAATTGATGTTATCTCAGAGACCTGGTGCCCCCACGATGTCTATAGAAGACTCTTTAGATCTTGTAATGTGTCATAAATCCCGGGGACAAATTCAGCCCAGTATTCAAAGTGTCAAACAGTGTTATAAAGTTGTATTCCCAAATTCTTCTGGCGCTTTGGGATTTGAAGTTACCTTTTAATATGAGAACTTTCATGTGTTCTACATTGTGCCCTGGGCTACAGGAAAGTGTAGCTTCTTCTCTTTAATTGTGTGGCGGTGCGACCTCATCCTTGCATTGAGTTTCTGTCCTGTTTCTCCAACATAGAGGCCCCCACCAGGACATTTGGTGCAGAGAATCAAATACACAGCATTAAAAGGTATCAAACCTGCAATACTCTTATTTTGTTTCTCTTAATGAGAGCACTAAACTAGTTTTCTATTGGCTAACACGGTACCAGACCTTTTCATTTATTATAACCTTATTACAGAGCAGGACTAAGCCCAATTCTCCATCCGTATGTTATAGCCCTGAATTGAACCATAAAGCTTAGAAAAAAATAAATTATTTTAAAGGGAACCTGTCATCTCCAAAACACCCCCTGAACTACAGTAAGAGGTGTATAGTGTAAGTGATGATGAATCCGAATATGTAAGTTTTATCTTCATACTCACTTCCATGCTGACGCTGTGCTCCCACAAACCTGCAGTAAAATGCACTCAGTGGACGGAAGGACAGGACGCTGATATGTGAGATGTACATGGCAGGTGGAGCGGTGTATGTACATGTGTGGTGGAGTACACAGGACACTGATATGTGAGGTGTACATGGCAGGTGGAGCAGTGTATGTACATGTGTGGTGGAGTACACAGGACACTGATATGTGAGGTGTACATGGCAGGTGGAGCGGTGTATGTACATGTGTGGTGGAGTACACAGGACGCCGATATGTGAGGTGTACATGGCAGGTGGAGCGGTGTATGTACATGTGTGGTGGAGTACACAGGACGCTGATATGTGAGGTGTACATGGCAGGTGGAGCAGTGTATGTACATGTGTGGTGGAGTACACAGGACGCTGATATGTGAGATGTACATGGCAGGTGGAGCGGTGTATGTACATGTGTGGTGGAGTACACAGGACGCCGATATGTGAGGTGTACATGGCAGGTGGAGCAGTGTATGTACATGTGTGGTGGAGTACACAGGACGCCGATATGTGAGGTGTACATGGCAGGTGGAGCGGTGTATGTACATGTGTGGTGGAGTACACAGGACGCTGATATGTGAGATGTACATGGCAGGTGGAGCAGTGTATGTACATGTGTGGTGGAGTACACAGGACGCCGATATGTGAGGTGTACATGGCAGGTGGAGCAGTGTATGTACATGTGTGGTGGAGGACACTGATATGTGAGATGTACATGGCAGGTGGAGCAGTGTATGTACATGTGTGGTGGAGTACACAGGACACTGATATGTGAGGTGTACATGGCAGGTGGAGCGGTGTATGTACATATGTGGTGGAGTACACAGGACACTGATATGTGAGGTGTACATGGCAGGTGGAGCAGTGTATGTACATGTGTGGTGGAGTACACTGATAGGTGAGGTGTACATGGCAGGTGGAGTAGTGTATGTACATGTGTGGTGGAGGACACTGATATGTGAGGTGTACATGGCAGGTGGAGCGGTGTATGTACATGTGTGGTGGAGTACACAGGACGCTGATATGTGAGGTGTACATGGCAGGTGGAGCAGTGTATGTACATGTGTGGTGGAGGATGCTGATATGTGAGGTGTACATGGCAGGTGGAGCAGTGTATGTACATGTGTGGTGGAGTACACAGGACTCTGATATGTGAGGTGTACATGGCAGGTGGAGCGGTGTATGTACATGTGTGGTGGAGTACACAGGACGCTGATATGTGAGGTGTACATGGCAGGTGGAGCAGTGTATGTACATGTGTGGTGGAGTACACAGGACGCTGATATGTGAGATGTACATGGCAGGTGGAGCAGTGTATGTACATGTGTGGTGGAGTACACAGGACACTGATATGTGAGGTGTACATGGCAGGTGGAGCAGTGTATGTACATGTGTGGTGGAGTACACAGGACGCTGATATGTGAGATGTACATGGCAGGTGGAGCGGTGTATGTACATGTGTGGTGGAGTACACAGGACGCTGATATGTGAGGTGTACATGGCAGGTGGAGCAGTGTATGTACATGTGTGGTGGAGTACACAGGACGCTGATATGTGAGATGTACATGGCAGGTGGAGCGGTGTATGTACATGTGTGGTGGAGTACACAGGACGCTGATATGTGAGGTGTACATGGCAGGTGGAGCAGTGTATGTACATGTGTGGTGGAGTACACAGGACGCTGATATGTGAGGTGTACATGGCAGGTGGAGCAGTGTATGTACATGTGTGGTGGAGTACACTGATATGTGAGGTGTACATGGCAGGTGGAGCGGTGTATGTACATATGTACACAGGACACTGATATGTGAGGTGTACATGGCAGGTGGAGCAGTGTATGTACATGTGTGGTGGAGTACACTGATAGGTGAGGTGTACATGGCAGGTGGAGTAGTGTATGTACATGTGTGGTGGAGTACACTGATATGTGAGGTGTACATGGCAGGTGGAGCAGTGTATGTACATGTGTGGTGGAGTACACTGATAGGTGAGGTGTACATGGGCAGGTGGGAGTAGTGTATGTACATGTGTGGTGGAGGACACTGATATGTGAGGTGTACATGGCAGGTGGAGCGGTGTATGTACATGTGTGGTGGAGTACACAGGACGCTGATATGTGAGGTGTACATGGCAGGTGGAGCAGTGTATGTACATGTGTGGTGGAGGATGCTGATATGTGAGGTGTACATGGCAGGTGGAGCGGTGTATG
Organism: Rhinella marina; assembly: GCA_900303285.1. Classification (NCBI taxonomy): domain Eukaryota; kingdom Metazoa; phylum Chordata; class Amphibia; order Anura; family Bufonidae; genus Rhinella; species Rhinella marina. The sequence continues at coordinate 14,544 of ONZH01003471.1, read as the reverse complement.
TACATGTGTGGTGGAGTACACAGGACGCTGATATGTGAGGTTGTACATGGCAGGTGGAGCAGTGTATGTACATGTGTGGTGGAGTACACAGGACGCTGATATGTGAGGTGTACATGGCAGGTGGAGCAGTGTATGTACATGTGTGGTGGAGTACACTGATGTGAGGTGTACATGGCAGGTGGAGCGGTGTATGTACATGTGTGGTGGAGTACACAGGACGCTGATATGTGAGGTGTACATGGCAGGTGGAGCGGTGTATGTACATGTGTGGTGGAGTACACAGGACGCTGATATGTGAGGTGTACATGGCAGGTGGGAGCAGTGTATGTACATGTGTGGTGGAGTACACTGATAGGTGAGGTGTACATGGCAGGTGGAGTAGTGTATGTACATGTGTGGTGGAGGACACTGATATGTGAGGTGTACATGGCAGGTGGAGCGGTGTATGTACATGTGTGGTGGAGTACACAGGACGCTGATATGTGAGGTGTACATGGCAGGTGGAGCAGTGTATGTACATGTGTGGTGGAGGATGCTGATATGTGAGGTGTACATGGCAGGTGGAGCAGTGTATGTACATGTGTGGTGGAGTACACAGGACGCTGATATGTGAGGTGTACATGGCAGGTGGAGCGGTGTATGTACATGTGTGGTGGAGTACACAGGACGCTGATATGTGAGGTGTACATGGCAGGTGGAGCAGTGTATGTACATGTGTGGTGGAGTACACAGGACGCTGATATGTGAGGTGTACATGGCAGGTGGAGCAGTGTATGTACATGTGTGGTGGAGTACACTGATGTGAGGTGTACATGGCAGGTGGAGCGGTGTATGTACATGTGTGGTGGAGTACACAGGACGCTGATATGTGAGGTGTACATGGCAGGTGGAGCGGTGTATGTACATGTGTGGTGGAGTACACAGGACGCTGATATGTGAGGTGTACATGGCAGGTGGAGCAGTGTATGTACATGTGTGGTGGAGTACACAGGACGCTGATATGTGAGGTGTACATGGCAGGTGGAGCGGTGTATGTACATGTGTGGTGGAGTACACTGATATGTGAGGTGTACTATTGGGGGCACTGTTAACACTGAGTGAACTCTGGCAGATAATTTCTATTGGTGGGACTTTGGGGAGCACTAATACTTTGTGGGGGGGGGGCACAGTGGCACAGTATCAGTTTAGCGCAATTATTTTGGGGGGGACACTGTTTACACTATTCGTGTAAGAAATACTATTTCCTTGGCGCAGTTACTTTTATTTTGTTTGTTATTGTTGTTTTCGATGACTGAAAGAAGTCATCATGGCGGTCTGGTCTGAAGGGAGAAGATGAGGAGACGTCACTGGATGTAAGAGGTAAGTGGCTCTGTATTACCCTGTATGTAATGTTATAAGGGAAGGGGTTAGGTTGAGAATTTGACACAGGGATGGGGGCACCATTTCAATTTTCAACTCAGGCAGCAGAAAGGCTAGGTGCACCCCTGCCCCTTGGCATTGAGAGAAGCGGAGCCCAGGCACATTCTTAGCAAGGGGGCCCTGTGCTGTCTGTGGCAGCACAAAAAGTTATCAGAACTGGATGCCGTGTGTGGGTGATTTATCTCTGACTATTTTACAAAAGATTTAAGCTGTTTAATACCAGGAGCAGTTTCCAGAATTGTAGAAATGCAGATTATAATTGTCACATTACGAGCACAAATCAAATGTGAGCTGAAAGGAAATAAACCAAACAGGCTGCTGTAAGGACATAGTATGGCGGTAATATACTGCGTCCTCTGTATTAATGTAATGCCAGGGAAACACAGCAGCCGTATCGCACTATATATCACCTATAGGCCAACATTTCCTATTAAGACTGTTCCTCATCAGGACACTGGAAGGAGAGAATCGTACAGATGTCGTAGATCAGTCAGAAGAGGAGGAATCCTTACCATCACTGGGGGTAATACTACCATCACTGGGGGTTATACTACCATCACTGGGGGTAATACTACCATCACTGGGGGTAATACTACCATCACTGGGGGTAATACTACCATCACTGGGGGTTATACTACCATCACTGGGGGTAATACTACCATCACTGGGGGTAATACTACCATCACTGGGGGTAATACTACCATCACTGGGGGTTATAATGCTCATCCTGGACGATGGTAAAATCTCCTGTCAAATGAAAAGCAGACATAATTGTGAATCATCTTTAATCAATAAGCAGCAGCAGATTTTCTTTCCATCTTTCTGATAGACAGAATGTGCCACAGCCCCTCCCCTCCCATTGGTGGCTCCGTGGCCACAGCCCCTCCCCTCTCTTCTCATTGGTGGGCCACAGCCCCTCCCCTCTCTTCTCATTGGTGGCCACAGCCCCTCCCCTCCTTCTCATTGGTGGCTCAGTGGCCACAGCCCCTCCCCTCTCTTCTCATTGTGGCCACAGCCCCTCCCCTCTCTTCTCATTGTGGCTCAGTGGCCACAGCCCCTCCCCTCTCTTCTCATTGGTGGCTCAGTGGCCACAGCCCCTCCCCTCTCTTCTCATTGGTGGCTCAGTGGCCACAGCCCCTCCCCTCTCTTCTCAGTGGGGAGGGAGCGACTCCTTTCCACTGCTGAGGAGAACATGGAAAACACTGAGAGCGGCGAGCGCTATGTTCCCTAACTGATACTAGGCTGCACTACTACATTAAATAGTAAAACCCGGTACTGAATAGATTCGGGTCTAAAAGTATCGATTGGGTATTTAGAGTTTGATACCCGGTGCAACTCTGTGTTATATGAGATTTGATTGAGCCCCAAATCTTGCACGGACCCAGAGGTCATCTCATTTGTAGTTGTAATATCTCACTCTTAGGGCTCATGCACACGAACAATTGTATTTAGCAGTCCGCAAAACATACGGATGACGTCCGTGTACATTCCATATTTTTTGTAACGGAACAACTGGCCCCTAATAGAACAGTAATGTGTAAGGCGGACAATAATAGGACATGTTCTATATTTTTGTAGAACGGACATATGGAAAGCACACGGAGTAACTTCCTTTTTTTGCGGACCCATTGAAATGAGCGGTTCCGTATACAATCCGCAAAAGAACGGAACGGACACGGAAAGAAAATACGTTTGTGTACATGAGCCCTTAGTTGGATTCATGCAGTAAATAAAAAAGGAGCCATTGCTATTCCGAGTGTCTTTTAACCACTTCCAGACCGGGCCATTTACCCCCTTCCTGACGCAGCATGACGTGTGACGTCACTTTATGTGCTAATAACTCTGGAACACTTTTACGTATCCAAGTCATTCTGAGATTGTTTTCAGCGTAGAATGTCTCTTACAGGCTTCCATGGTGCGCACCGTCATAGAATTCCGTTAGGGTCCAGGGTGATGGAACCCATAACGGGATTCTCCAAAAAACCCCAATCTTGTACGCCAAACTTAAAACACAAGTTCGCTCAACACTATTTGTATCCCATAAACCCTGCAACAAAATAGGCTTTTGAGAAGCACAGTGGTTTTCCCTTCTTAGTGGCCTCTCCACACAGTGGTTTTCCCTTCTTAGTGGCCTCTCCACACAGTGGTTTTCCCTTCTTCGTTCCCTCTCCACACAGTGGTTTTCCCTTCTTGGTGCCCCCTCCACACAGTGGTATTCCCTCCTTAGTGCCCCTCCACACAGTGGTTTTCCCTCCTCTGTGCCTCTCCACACAGTGGTATTCCCTCCTTAGTGCCCCTCCACACAGTGGTTTTACCTCCTCTGTGCCCCCTCCACACAGTGGTTTTCCCTCCTTGGTGCCCCTCCACACAGTGGTTTTACCTCCTCTGTGCCCCCTCCACACAGTGGTTTTCCCTCCTTGGTGCCCCTCCACACAGTGGTTTTACCTCCTCTGTGCCCCCTCCACACAGTGGTATTCCCTCCTTAGTGCCCCTCCACACAGTGGTTTTACCTCCTCTGTGCCCCCTCCACACAGTGGTTTTCCCTCCTTGGTGCCCCTCCACACAGTGGTTTTACCTCCTCTGTGCCCCCTCCACACAGTGGTATTCCCTCCTTAGTGCCCCTCCACACAGTGGTTTACCTCTCTGTGCCCCCTTCCACACAGTGGTTTTACCTCCTTAGTGCCCCTCCACACAGTGGTTTTACCTCCTCTGTGCCCCCTTCCACACAGTGGTTTACCTCCTTAGTGCCCCTCCACACAGTGGTTTTACCTCCTCTGTGCCTCTCCACACAGTGGTTTTACCTCCTCTGTGCCCCCCTTCACACAGTGTTTTACATCCTTAGTGTGCTTCCACCCAGCAGTTTTGCTTTCTCTGTACCCCCTCCACACAGTAGATTTGCCTCTCTAGTGCCCCTCCACATGGTGGTTTTGCCTTCTCTGTGTCCCCTCCACACCTTACTTTGTGCCCCCTCTGCACAATAGTTATTCCTCCTTAGTGCCCCCTGCACAGTGGTTTTGCCTGTGGAGTGACCCCCACGGGCTAGTTTTACTTTTAGTGCCCCCAGACCGTAGTCTTGCGTCCCTACTCCCACACAGTTGTGCCTTCTTCGTGCCCCCCTTCCTGTAATTTTGCCCTTTTGGTGCCCCCACACAGAAGGTTTCTTTCTTTCTGTGGAGTGCACGGTAGTCCACACACAGATTTTTGCAATAAGCCATGCCTCTAATCCCATCCAATCTCCTCTGTAAGAATGTCCACTAACTGCCATCTTCAAGAGTGATGTCCCTAATTCCCCCAGGCAGTTAATTCCCTTAATTCTTCACCCTTCCAGCCGCCCTGATATGAGCATCGGAGCAAGCCTCCGCCTAGCAGTGTAAAAAGTATAATCTAACAGCTCTTGCCCTGCGGGATAAAGTGCAGCCTATGAGAGATGGGATCAGACAATCGCATGTTCGCGACCCCTACAGGGACTTAAAATAAGTGAAGAAAAAAGGGGGGAAAAGGTTATAAAATATACAAAAAGAAAATAAGAGATTATCAAAGACCTCAAGATTGTCTTGTCTTCTTCCTCAGGATGTGAGTGCAGTCTGTAGGGGGTCTATAGTCGTGCCCTTGGGGTTAGAAAACATGGACTAATCTTCTCTACTTGGTACAGCGCCACTCATAGTCACAGGATCGGTCTGGTACTGCAGCTCACATTGTGTGGAGTCATTTACCATCACATGTAATAGCCATGACCATGAAGTCTACAGTAGAAGTTGTGTCAGTGTAATGAAAGGAGTGGAATCCCAAATTCTGAGACATTACCATCCATCCCCCCCCTTCACTATCCAGAAACACCCACAAATGCGTCCTATATAAATCTGCCAATGTTTCGGAGCTGTGGTTCACGGACAACTGCTGCAGGTTGGTGACCTCTGACTTAGAATATATTAGGGGAGTTGCTGTGGGACTTGGTGCCAGTTTGTAAATGGTTAATCCAGTGGTGAGGACTGGGAGGAGCGGGATTCCGAATATTCCAGCCTTGTCTTATATTTCCTTGGACTAGAAGGGTTCTGAGTAGAGATGAGTGAACGTGCTTGTAACGATCACTGTACCGCTCGGCTCACCTGTGCTCGCATGGGCGCAGGCAGCCGCTTCTGTCCTCCTCACCCGACGGATCCGGATGCGAGCGCCGGGGAGCCGAGCGGTACAGTGATCGTTACGAGCACGTTCACTCATCTCTAGTTGTGAGTTTGTAGTATGAAGCAGATGTAGTAAAGTCTTCACATTCCCACAGAGGGAGGACAGAGAGGCCTCAGATCTACATTACAGAAACCTCACATGAAGCGGTAATCCAGTGTCGGGCTGGGTGCCTAGGGCCCACCAGTAAGACCCATCCTGGGGGCCACTGTACAGATGAATACATATATTACCGCTGTAGCGGTCAGTGGAAACGTGGTCCGGTCTCCACTGAAGTAGGGTAGCCCTAGCCAGGCTGGTAATTTATTTTAACAGAAGGGGGCTTTAGTAATTTTGAGGGTCACTAATGGAGGCGCTAATATTACTAATACTAATAATACTATTACTAAAAGTGGCCCCCATTTTATAGTTGGATCCAAATTGATGGAATGCAGGGCCAGCACTACTATATTTTGGCACATTATACCGCCCCACAGAGCCAAATACCAGAGTTCATCACAAAATACATCCCCAGTAGCCAGTCGTGTGGAGGGCCCAGGTGGCCCCCTGGGCATCGGCCCACCGGGAAATTTCCCTGTAAGGGGGGGTATGGCCAATCCGCCCCTGCCTGTGAGCAGCTGATCGGCGGGGGTCCCGGGTGTCAGTCCCCCACTCATCTGATAGGATCGGTCATCAGTATTTAAATCTCAGAAAACCTTTTAATGTGGCAGTGTCTCGTGGTATATGGCGGAGGATATGTAGGACTGGTGCTGCCCTCTTCTAGCAGACTGGATATTCCTTATATCTCACCTCACACTACCTGGGATCATCGGCCCGTCCTCCTTTACTCCAGCCCAGTTATATCCTTGCTGGTCCCAGTGCCTTCTCCTCCCACCATCCTTTCTAGCTCTCATCCACACAGCCTCTAAAAACCCTTTCCTGAGGTAAGTACCCAGCTCCCCCCCTCACCTACTGACAGCATGTCCTTCCTGCAGCTGGTGTCTCACTGTCCATCTCTTCTCACTGCCTGCGGCTCCCTCTTCTGTAATTGTTACGTTTTCCTGAGCACTCCTCTTTATCGGTCATCTACACAGTGTCCTGCCACCCAGCTTTCCTGAGGTAAGTACCCAGCTTTCCACCCCCTCCAGACAAGCGATTAATAATCTGTGCAGGACACATGGTGTCTCTGAATATCGTTACGACCACTTCTGGGAACTGGGGTGGATGACACTGGGTGAAGGGTGAGATGGGGTGCTATTAGGGGACCATCTGTAGTAGAGACATTGATATGGCTTGTGCAGAGTGAGGACAGAGGGAGCGGGGCCGGAGTAATAGTAACTGGATGATGATGCTCCATATTACACTTGTGTGGAACTACGCAGGTTGACATTAGTGGATTTGATGCAGCAAATCATTTGATGACCTGTTGGCACTGGAGAGTGGTGGGAGACATTAGACCAGGAAACCTGCTCCATGTGACAGCTGTATGTGTCCCCCTGAACAGTGACGTGATCTCACAGCATGATTACAGCTTCTGGGTGATGTGTGTTCCATCACTCGTACAGATGAGCCCCTGTCAGCGGGACACACAGCATCATGAAGCACAGTCCACATCCAGTGAATATGATAGATCTGTGGTAACTGTCTGTTATTGGTGACTAATAAAGTTGTGTACATGTGGCACCTGTGTGATGTCACATATGTCCGATCTAAACATCGCTCTTTGTGGAAGCCGTGTACTGGGGTGGGCTCCTCCTCAAACGTGGTCATGGACGCAACCGCCGATGCTGGTTACACACAAATGTACATACACCCTGCCAGGGGCTGGAGCCCTTATGCTGCACAGTGCGGCGCCCTCCGGTGGACGCTGGAGGTAAAAGAGGTGAATTTACCTACTGGTGGGCTTAAATAGACCTCACCTTACTTGTTATCACCCTAGAGTCAGGAACAATTATTTGGGTGCATGATACGGGCTACCCTGCGGTACATTACAACTAGGGATGAGTGAACCGATGGAAACCTCCAAAGTCGATTTGCATAAAACTTCGTTCCAATACTGTACAGAGTGAGCGCTTCGTACAGTATTAGAATGTATTGGCTCAAATGAGCTGAAGTTAGTACTTCTCGAAGTCTCACGAGACTTTGCGTAATAACTTCAGAAATTAATTTCTACTGTAAAAAGCCATTTCCAAACTCGGGTTCAATTCCAAGTGGTTATAGTTAAATGGATCCGTCCCCATTGACCTGCATTGTGGGTCATGACGGATCTGTCCCCATTGACCGGCATTGTGGGTCATGACGGATCCGTCCCCATTGACCTGCATTGTGGGTCATGACGGATCAGTCCCCATTGGCCTGCATTGTGGGTCATGACGGATCCGTCCCCATTGACCTGCATTGTGGGTCATGACGGATCCGTCCCCATTGACCTGCATTGGTGGGTCATGACGGATCCGTCCCCATTGACCTGCATTGTGGTCATGACGGATCCGTCCCCATTGACCTGCATTGTGGGTCATGACGGATCGGTCCCCATTGACCTGCATTGTGGGTCATGACGGATCAGTCCCCATTAACCTGCATTGTGGGTCATGACGGATCCATCCCCATTGACCTGCATTGTGGGTCATGACGGATCCGTCCCCATTGACCTGCATTGTGGGTCATGACGGATCCGTCCCCATTGGCTTGCATTGTGGGACATGACGGATCCGTCCCCATTGACCTGCATTGTGGGTCATGACGGATCCGTCCCCATTGACCTGCATTGTGGGTCATGACGGATCCGTCCCCATTGACCTGCATTGTGGGTCATGACGGATCCGTCCCCATTGACCTGCATTGTGGGTCATGCAGGATCCATTTTGCTCTGCATCCCAGGACGGAAAGAAAACCGCAGCATGCTGCTCTCCGGTATTAGAACAGAACGGAATGTATTTTGGAGCCTCCGTTTTCAGTTCCTTTTTTTCCCCATTGACAATGAATGGGGACAAAACCAAAGCTTTTTTCCGGTATTTAGACCCTATGACGGATCTCAATAGCGTAAAATAGAAACGGTAATGTGAAAGTAGCCTTAGGAAACAGCGGCCCCTTGTGGCCAAACAGCAGAACGGCTGAGATCCATTCCGGTCCAGATCATTTAACTTCATTTCCACAAATCCAATGTTCACACAATGAGATCTGTTTCCTCATCTCACATGTGCGGCATGATGCACACTATCCACCCTGTGTCCTCAGTGCGGCTATGGAGACCGTCCTACAAAGAGAAAACATCGTTTTAGAACATTTTGGGGGCGTTCTGCGCTGTCTTCACAACCCCTCCACCTGATTTATGAGGAGGCTCTGGACAGGGGTGTAGCTAAAGTCTTGGGGCCCCCCTTCCCTTTGTGACCATAGAAGCACATAGCCTTCGTGCTGCCCGAGGCAAAAATTAAAACGGCAACTAAATAGAAGACTATAGCGGCTGCCATAGAAAACTGGTGTAAATGAGGAGAAGTTTGTCGCACATGCTGGTCATCCCCCTTCACGCCCTTTTTTTGAAATAATAAATCTCCCCCTTTTTGCATTATGAATAATAAAAAATAGTGTTTTTATAGATAATTTAACCCCTATTCTTTGTCATTTCTGGGATTATGCTGCCATCGCTGGCGGTACCGGCCTTAGATTTCGAGGGTAAGCCCATTAGTTCTAGTAATGCACTGAGCTGTGATCATAAGTTGTTTCTATGGATGTTTTTAACGTTCCTTTTTTACTGTAATACCATTTATTTATTCAGCCTTTATACTATTATTATCTAGAGAAACCTACAGACATTCAGCCGTCAGTTGTACAGGTTCAGCCCCTCCCCCTTTATTTTTACCTCCCACACGCCCTCCTGTCAGTAACCTGTAAGCATACTATGGTGAGTCTTACCTGATGAAGAGATCGGTGCCATCCTGAAACGCGCTGCTCTCCACCAATGATGTCATCTGTTCTCTCTTCATGGGATTGTTCTTCCTCGTAGCACCGCCAGCAGTTCCCACGTTTTCCTTCTATACAGCAATGCTCTATTATATGGTCATATAGTAATCTCCTCATGTAATATCATAGGTCACACAGGAGACATGAGAGCATGAACTGCAGGTCCAATAGATGGAGGCCGGGTCCTGTAGTAATGGAGACCAGTGGATAAGACTGGGGGTCATTTATTACATCTTTAGGGGCCGTTCGTGGTTTTAATAGCTGGTCCTGTTCACACCATCACATTTTGGGTTAGCGGTTTTGGATATCCTCTTTGAAGAAAGCGATCACACAGTACAGAGGATTGCGGTTTGAAATCCGCATTCATTGAGCGGTTCTTTAACTCCACAAAAATGGCCAAAATATTAATTATCAATCCGTTTCTAGTAGAGATGAGCGAACGTGCTTGTAACGAGCACTGTAACGCTCGGCTCCCCTGCGCTCACATGCTTCCGTCCTCCTCACCCGACGGGAGCCGAGCGCTACAGTATTCGTTACGAGCACGTTTGCTCATCTCTAGTTTCTAGTAATGGTTACTGGGATAGTATGGCTCCTCACGTCTACCGTCTTCAGCAGCGTGTTCGTTACAGTGTGATTGCCGCCTGTCTTCCTGTTAATCAAATCCAAGAACTCACAATCAGTAGTAGAAAAATTACCCCCAATTATTAGAATTTATAAAAATGGATGCGCCATAAACAGGAACTTATCACCCCAACAACAGCTTCACGTAAGAAGGACCGAAACTAGTCCCCACGGAGAATAAAATGGATAAACCCAATGTGTGTCCGAATTCAGAAGATTCTCTCCAGAGATTGTTTAATGTTGGAGTAAAGAGCATTGAGGTCGACCATCGAAGAAGAAAGACTGGACGGTAAAGTGGGATGAGTCCCTGAGATCGGAGGGGGATGTCCGACCTGCAGGAAGGTGTAAATGACGTGGTATGGAGGACATGTCCGGGAATTTACACCAGAAATGAGCGGAGGTCCCCGGGCGCAGGGGGGACTTCTGTATATAAAGCTGGTAAGGAAATACCATGCAGTAAATCCACAGCATGTAACACTACCGGAGCGTCTGTACCATACCGCCCAACTTTTGAAAAGTATAAAGAGGGACAATATGTGTGGCGTGCGTATCGTGCCCCCTTCATACTACTTATGCCCAGATGTGCCCCATTCACAATAGTCATACCCACATGTGCCCCTTTCACAGTACTTATGCCCAGATATGTGACTCCCTCACAATAGTCATGGCCACATGTTTCATTTATAGTACTTATGCCTAGATATGTGCCCCCTCACAGTAGTTATACCAGATATGTGCCCCCTCACAGTAGTTATACCAGATATGTGCCCCCTCACAGAAGTTATACGAGATATGTGCCCCCTCACAGTAGTTATACCAGATATGTGCCCCCTCACAGTAGTTATACCAGATATGTGCCCACTCACAGTAGTTATACCAGATATGTGCCCCCTCACAGTAGTTATACCAGATATGTGCCTCCTCACAGTAGTTATACCAGATATGTTCCCCCTCACAGTAGTTATACCAGATATGTGCCCCCTCACAGTAGTTATACCAGATATGTGCCCCCTCACAGAAGTTATACCAGATATGTGCCCCCTCACAGTAGTTATACCAGATATGTGCCTCCTCACAGTAGTTATACCAGATATGTTCCCCCTCACAGTAGTTATACCAGATATGTGCCCCCTCACAGTAGTTATACCAGATATGTGCCAGTAGTTATGACCAGATATGTGCCCCTTACCAGAAGTTATACCAGATATGTGCCCCCTCACAGTAGTTTATGCCCAGATATGTGCCCCCTCACAGTTAGTTACACGAGATATGTGCCCCCTCACAGAAGTTATACGAGATATGTGCCCCTTCACAGTAGTTATGTCCAGATATGTGCCCCCTCACAGTAGTTATATCAGATATGTGCCCCTCACAGTAGTATCACCAGATATGTGCCCCTCACAGTAGTTATACCAGATATGTGCCCTCTCACAGTAGTTATACCAGATATGTGCTCCTCACAGTAGTTATACCAGATATGTGCCCCCTCACAGTATTTATACCAGATATGTCCCCCTCACAGTAGTTATACCAGATATGCCCCCCTCACATATTTTATACCAGATATGTGCCCCCTCACAGTAGTTTGCCCAGATATGTGCCCCCTCACAGTAGTTATACCAGATATGTGCCCCCTCACAGTAGTTATACCAGATATGTGCCCCCTCACAGTAGTTATACCAGATATGTCCAGTGTTATGACCAGATATGTGCCCCTTACAGAAGTTATACAGATATGTGCCCCCTCACAGTAGTTATGCCCAGATATGTGCCCCCTCACAGTAGTTACACGAGATATGTGCCCCCTCACAGACGTTATACGAGATATGTGCCCCTTCACAGTAGTTATGTCAGATATGTGCCCCTCACAGTAGTTATACCAGATATGTGCCCCTCACAGTAGTTATACCAGATATGTGCCCCCTCACAGTAGTTATACCAGATATGTGCACCCCTCACAGAACTTATACGAGATATGTGCCCCCTCACAGTAGTTATGCCCAAGATATGTGCCCCCTCACAGTAGTTATACCAGATATGTGCCCCCTCACAGTAGTTATACCAGATATGTGCCCCTCACAGAAGTTTATGCCCAGATATGTGCCCCCTCACCAGTAGTTATACCAGATATGTGCCCCCCTCACAGTATTTATACCAGATATGTGCCCCCCTCACAGTAGTTATGCCCAGATTATGTGCCCCCTCACAGTAGTTATTACCAGATATGTGCCCCCTCACAGTAGTTATACCAGATATGTGCCCCCTCACAGTAGTTATACCAGATATGTGCCAGTAGTTATGACCAGATATGTGCCCCTTACCAAGAAGTTATACCAGATATGTGCCCCCTCACAGTAGTTATGCCCAGATATGTGCCCCCTCACAGTAGTTACACGAGATATGTGCCCCCTCACAGACGTTATACGAGATATGTGCCCCTTCACAGTAGTTATGTCCAGATATGTGCCCCCTCACAGTAGTTATACCAGATATGTGCCCCCTCACAGTAGTTATACCAGATATGTGTCCCCTCACAGAAGTTATACCAGATATTTGCCTCCTCCACAGTACGTATGCCCAGATATGTGCCCCCTCACAGTAGTTATGCCCAGATATGTGCCCCCTCACAGTACAGTAGTTATACCAGATATGTGCCCCCTCACAGTAGTTATACCAGATATGTGCCCCCTCACAGAACTTATACGAGATATGTGCCCCCTCACAGTAGTTATGCCCAGATATGTGCCTCCTCCACAGTACGTATGCCCAGATATGTGCCCCCTCACAGTAAGTTATACCAGATATGGCCCCCTCACAGTAGTTATACCAGATATGTGCCCCCTCACAGTAGTTATACCAGATATGTGCCCCCCACAGAAGTTACACCAGATATGTGCCCCATCACAGTAGTTATAGCAGATATGTGCCTTCTCACAGTAGTTATTGTCCAGATATGTGCCCCCTCACAGTAGTTATGGCCAGATATGTGCCCCTCACAGTAGTTTGTCCAGATATGTGCCCCTCACAGTAGTTATGTCCAGATATGTGCCCCCTCACAGTAGTTACACGAGATATGTGCCCCCTCACAGTAGTTATACCAGATATGTGCCCCCCTCACAGTAGTTTATACCCAGATATGTGTCCCCTCACAGAAGTTATACCAGATATTTGCCTCCTCCACAGTACGTATGCCCGATATGTGCCCCCTCACAGTAGTTATGCCCAGATATGTGCCCCCTCACAGTAGTTATACCAGATAATGTGCCCCCTCACAGTAGTTATACAGATATGTGCCCCCTCACAGTAGTTATGTCCAGATATGTGCCCCCTCACAGTAGTTTATGGCCAGATATGTGCCCCCTCACAGTAGTTACACGAGATATGTGCCCCCTCACAGTAGTTACACGAGATATGTGCCCCCTCACAGTAGTTACACGAGTATGTGCCCCCTCACAGTAGTTACACGAGATATGTGCCCCCTCACAGAAGTTATGAGATATGTGCCCCCTCACAGTAGTTATGCCAGATATGTGCCCCCTCACAGAAGTTATACGAGGATATGTGCCCCCCTCACAGTAGTTATACGAGATATGTGCCCCCTCACAGAAGTTTGCCCAGATATGTGCCCCCTCACAGAAGTTATACGAGATATGTGCCCCCTCACAGTTGTTATACCAGATATGTGCCCCCTCACAGTAGTTATGCCCAGATATGTGCCCCCCTCACAGTAGTTTATGCCAGATATGTGCCCCCTCACAGAAGTTATATGAGATATGTGCCCCCTCACAGTAGTTATGGCCAGATATGTGCCCCCTCACAGTATTACACGAGATATGTGCCCCTCACAGAAGTTATTGAGATATGTGCCCCCCTCACAGTAGTTATGCCAGATATGTGCCCCTCACAGAAGTTATACGAAGATATGTGCCCCCTCACAGTAGTTATACGAGATATGTGCCCCCTCACAGAAGTTTGCCCAGATATGTGCCCCCTCACAGAAGTTTGCCCAGATATGTGCCCCCTCACAGTATTATGCCAGATATGTGCCCCCTCACAGAAGTATACGAGATATGTGCCCCTCACAGTAGTTATACCAGATATGTGGCCCCTCACAGTAGTTATGTCCAGATATGTGCCCCCTCACAGTAGTTATGCCAGATATGGTGCCCCCTCACAGAGGTTATACGAGATATGTGCCTCCTCACAGTGGGTTATACCAGATATGTGCCCCCTCACAGTAGTTATGCCCAGATATGTGCCCCCTCACAGTAGTTATGCCAGATATGTGCCCCCTCACAGTAGTTATACCAGATATGTGCCCCCTCACAGTAGTTATGGCCCAGGTATCTGCCCACTTCATAGTACTTATCATACAGACATGTAACA
>ONZH01003470.1:0-20053 GCA_900303285.1 Rhinella marina | reverse complement strand
GTTATAATGCCCCCGGCTGCGCTGAACACCCTTTCTGATAGCACGCTGGCGGCAGGGCAGGCAAGCACCTCCAAGGCGTACAGGGACAGTTCCAGCCACGTGTCCAACTTGGAGACCCAGTAAGTGTAGGACGCCGAGGGGATCGGGGAGGACAGGGGTACGGTCTGCCAGGTACTCCCGCAACATCCGCCGATACTTGTCCCTCCTGCTGATAGAGGGCCCCGCAGTGATGGAAGTTGCACGAGGGGGTGCTATGAACGTGTCCCACACCTTGGAGAGTGTTCCCCTGGTGGCTGTGGGCCTGATAGATGTTGTGGGACTCTGGGAGACCCTCTCCTCTCTGCCGCCAGCGATGGTGGGTGGGAAAATCTCCATCATGTTCTGCACGAGTTCCCTCTGGTATTCCAGCAATCGATTCGTTCTCTCCTCTACCGGAATAAAAGAGGAGACGTTATCTTTATACCGGGGGTCCAGGAGTGCGAAGACCCAGTACAGTTTGTTCTCCACTATCCGGACAACACGTGTGTCCCGGGAAAAGCAGCCCAGCATGAAGTCAGCCATGTGTGCCAGACTCTGAATAGGCATGACCTCACTGCCCCCACCAGAAGGATCACTTGCCATTTCCTCCTCTTCCTCTTCCGCCTCCTCTCCGCCCCATCCGCGCTGAACCAATGGGACGCACACAGCCTGACTGCTACCCTCGCCGCCAGCATCCTCCTCCTCTTCCACAGCCACCTCCACGTCGTCCTCCTCCTCCTCATCCTCCTCCTCCTGCAACTGCCACCGTGAAGCAGACAAAAGTGTGGTCTGACTGTGTAGCTCCGTTGCGTCTCCTCCTACCCCCGTCTCCTCTGCGTGCAATGCGTTCTCCCTTATTGCGATGAGCGATTCTTTAAGGACGCATAGGAGCGGGATGGTTACGCTCACTATAGCGTCCTCGCTGCTGACCTTCTTGGTGGACTCCTCAAAGATACGCAGTACATCGCATATGTCTGCCATCCATGGCCACTCGTGGTTGGCAAACTGAGGGAGCTGAGTTGGAGGCACGCGTGGATTCATAATCTGGTACTCCATCAATGCTCTCTGCTGCTCACACACCCTGGCCAACATGGAATAGGTGGAATTCCAGCGAGTCGGCAGGTCGCACAACAGCCGATGTTCAGGCAAATGGAGGCGTTGCTGGAGTTTTTTTAAGCTAGCAGCAGCTACAGTTGACTTCCGAAAGTGAGCGCACAAGCGCCGCACTTTCACCAGTAGCTCTGCCAGGTTGGGGTAAGTCTTTAGAAATTTTTGGACTACCAGATTAAAAACGTGGGCCAGGCATGGTACGTGATCGAGTTCGGCAAGCTCCAGAGCCGCCACCAGGTTACGGCCGTTATCGCACACGACCATGCCTGGTCCTAGCTGCAGCGGCGACAGCCACATCTCCGTCTGCTGCAATATGGCGTCCCTCACCTCTGGGGCGCTGTGCTTCCTGTCGCCCAAGCTGATGAGCTTAAGCACCGCCTGCTGACGTCTCCCCGCGCCAGTGCTGCAACGCTTCCAGCTAGCGGCTGAGGGCGATGTTAAGGCAGAGGAGGAGGAGGAGGAGGAGGGGGGTTTATCAGAACCCATGCTGGCAATCTTGGGCGGGGGTGGTAGGTAGGCCGTCTCTGTTTGCGACCCCGTCCCCGCTTCCACTACATTCACCCAGTGTGCCGTCAAAGAGATGTAGCGTCCCTGGCCGCAAGCGCTTGTCCACGAGTCGGTGGTCAAGTGGACCTTTGCGCTGACTGCGTACCTCAGGGCCCGCCTGATGTTACGCGACACGTGCTGGTGCAGGGCGGGGACGGCACTCCGGGAAAAGTAGTGGCGGCTGGGGACGGAATAGCGAGGTGCGGCAGCCGCCATCAGGTCGCGGAAGGCCTGCGTCTCCACAAGCCTAAACGGCAACATCTCCAGGGCCAGCAGTTTGGAGATGTGGCAGTTTAAGGCTTGGGCTTGGGGGTGACTCGAGGCGTACTTCCGCCTGCGGTCGAACGCCTGCGAGATGGACAGTTGATGGGACGAGGAGTGTGAAGGTGCAGGCGAAGAGGCGGGGGAAGGGGAGGCTGAAGGAGAAGGCCCCAAAGTAGCCGAGGCAGAGGCAGATGTGGAGGTGTCCTGGCTGGAGGTCTGGACCGCAGTGGCAGCACACAACAAAGGGGAAGAGGCAGTGGCAGCAGGACCGGGCGCAGGTTGTATTGCGTTTGCTCTCTCCCACTCAGCCCAGTGCTTGACTTCCAAGTGACGCCGCATGCCTGAGGTGGTCAGATTGCTCTTCTCAGAGCCCCTACTCAGTTTTGAGTGGCAGAGTGTGCAAACCGCGCTCAGTTTGTCATCCGCACAAACATTAAAAAATCTCCACACCACAGAAGTACGAGGCCTCGATGGGGGAGCTTCGCGCGACTGCCCGCTGCCGGGAACAGCTTCGGCCGTGCTGGCTGTGGCCTCACTACTCTGTCTGGACTGTCCTCTGCCTCTGGACATCCCTCTGCCTGTGGACATCCCTCTGCCTCTGGACATCCCTCTGCCTGTGGACATCCCTCTGCCTGTGGACATCCCTCTGCCTCTTGCTGCCTTTTTCGGTGCTGCGCAGACCACCACCTCTCCACTGCTTTCCCCGCTGGACATCACCCCTGGCCAAGTGGGGTCGGTCATTTCGTCATCCACCACCTCCTCTTCCTCACTCTGCTCCTCCTCCTGCCCACTGGACATTCCAACAGCCTCCCTTGATGGCAACTGCGTCTCATCATCATCATCGCTCATGATAACAGATGCTGGTTCAGGGTCCACATCAGCAGGAGATGGCGAAAACTCAAGTGTTTGGGCATCACTACAAACAAATTCCTCTGCTAGCTCCTGGGATTCTTCCGGCACATCTGAAAAAGGACCCGAAAAGAGCTCCTGGGAGGGGTCAAGGGTGGGATGACTCTGTTGGCCAGGTGTGGAGGAAGGAGGGTCAGAGTGAGACTGTGTGGATGACTGGCTGGTGGACAACTGTGTGGAAGCGCTATCGGCTATCCATTGCACCACCTGTTCAACCTGCTCAGGCCTCAACAGCGGTGTAACTCGCCCCCTGCTTAACTGTCCCATAAAGGCAGGGATTCTGGATGAGTGGGATCCTGGCTGACCCTCACCAGCACGCATTGTATCCCCACTGGCTTCAACAAGGCCACCAACAGCATTTCCGCGCCCCCGTCCTCGTCCACGTCCGATTCCGCTAGCCCCCCTCCGCATTTTTTTTTTTTTTGGTTGCAAATACAATATTTGGGTATATAATTAGGTATGTGAAATAATTTAGCAAGAGAACGCACAGTATAGTGGCCAATTAAAAGGCCTAGATATTGTATATTTCAAGGTACACAGCCGTGTACTAACTGCTCAGACGGTGGGTATTTACACCAGGTATGTGAAATAATTTAGCAAGAGAACGCACAGTACAGTGGCCAATTAAAAGGCCTAGATATTGTATATTTCAAGGTACACAGCCGTGTACTAACTGAACAGACGGTGGGTATTTACACCAGGTATGTGAAATAATTTAGCAAGAGAACGCACAGTACAGTGGCCAATTAAAAGGCCTAGATATTGTATATTTCAAGGTACACAGCCGTGTACTAACTGAACAGACGGTGGGTATTTACACCAGGTATGTGAAATAATTTAGCAAGAGAACGCACAGTACAGTGGCCAATTAAAAGGCCTAGATATTGTATATTTCAAGGTACACAGCCGTGTACTAACTGCTTCAGACGGTGGGTATTTACACCAGGTTTTTAAAATAATTTAGCAAGAGAACGCACAGTATAGTGGCAAATTAAAAGGCCTAGATATTGTATATTTCAAGGTACAGTGCCGTGTACTAACTGTACAGACGGTGGGTATTTACACCAGGTATGTGAAATAATTTAGCAAGAGAACGCACAGTACAGTGGCCAATTAAATGGCCTAGATATTGTATATTTCAAGGTACACAGCCGTGTACTAACTGAACAGACGGTGGGTATTTACACCAGGTATGTGAAATAATTTAGCAAGAGAACGCACAGTACAGTGGCCAATTAAAAGGCCTAGATATTGTATATTTCAAGGTACACAGCCGTGTACTAACTGAACAGACTGTGGGTATTTACACCAGGTATGTGAAATAATTTAGCAAGAGAACGCACAGTATAGTGGCCAATTAAAAGGCCTAGATATTGTATATTTCAAGGTACACAGCCGTGTACTAACTGTACAGACGGTGGATATTTACACCTGGTATACAAAAAGGGTATTGCAGGCACACAGAACCCAGAACACTAGAGCCAAATAAACTGTATTTAAAAAAATAAAATAAAATTCACAGCCGTATACTGCCAGATCAGATGGTGCATATACACACTAGTTATATAACAGGGTTTTTCAGCCAAAAAGAACGCTGAACAGTAGTGCCAAATATAGTTTGGTATGTAGCAGAGCACCTAATACACCACTAATGCCTCTCTCTGTCCCTACTCCAGCAGCTATCCCTGAATACGGCAGCCGTTCTCTGTAAAGTGTATCTTGTAGTAAAGCTATCACTGTAGTGCACTATAGTAGCCCTGATAAGGGCTTTTAATCACGCTCCTGCCTGTCCAACTGCTAAAACCTGTCTGTCCCTTCTCCAGCCTCTGTCCCTGACTAAGTTCACGCAGCATATGCGTACGAGCAGGAAGAGCTGAGTTTTTAATATTCGAGGTCACATGGTTTTTCCAGCCAATCCATGTAGACGCTGTTTTCGCGCTGCCAGCGTGCTCAGCGTGCCTGTCATACCCCCCCTGCATGTTGATTGGTGGAAAAAGAGCGCCAGGGAAGGTGGGAGGGGAAACGAATTCTAAGTGCGCCATCGCCGTTATACTCGATTGAAATCGAGTATGCCGAATAGCGTAGTATTCGATCGAATACCGGCTCGATCGAACACTACTCGCTCATCTCTATTAAAGAGGCCTTAGTGTCAATGCTTATTACCTTTACTAACAAAATATAAGGGCCTAAAGCATCCTGTGAATAAAAAACAAAAGTTGAAAACTAAAGGTGTCATAACGCTGAATGCTGGAATTTATTTTTAACACTGTCATAATTATCAGATACAGAAAACCTCCTGTACATGAATTTAATATGTGCGTTGTAAAATTTGCTTGCCATGTTCGGAAGAGTCCGTATCCACAGCACACGACACACATCCATCAGTTTATACCTGGAGCATGTACAATACATGTCTAGACAATTTTAAAGATATTAAAAAGCAAAATGTATTTTATCTAGGTCAGACGACGGAATCCTTGTGGAATAACAATAATTGCCAGGCTACATCCGTAGTTACTATTTTTCAAATTGTAAGCACAGGTGCAGCATCCAATTGGTGGTAACGCTGCCATTCCACACCACTTATGTCCACCCTAAGGCCCCTTGCAGACGAGCATGACACACGGACGTCTCCCACAACGCATCTACTGGGCTGAACTCCCAGCACTGCCGGGGTCACATAGCATTATATTGATTTATGATGCTATGTAACTCTTACAGTTCTGAAATGTAATGGATAACACTAACAGCATTATGTCAGTGTTATCCATTACATTCCAGAACTGTAAGGGTTACATAGCATCATAAATCAATATAATGCTATGTGATCCCCGTCAGTGCCGGGTGTTCAGACCAGTAGATGCGTTGAGGGAGACGTGCGTGTGTCAAATAGACATAAGTTAAAAACAAGTGTAGGTGCAGGGAAAAAGGCTACATCTACTGGAGGAGAACACAGTAAGAACAATTCATATATGACCGCAAAAAAGGAAAAAAAAAAAACAAGAGGGGAAACCTGATTTTGTTTTCCTGAAGAGCTAAGTAGAAGCCTGAATAGAGGGGCAACTGTGGATATAGGGGGATTCATGGTGTAAAGTAGAACTGGCTTAGTTTCTCATAGCAACCAATCAGATTCCATCTTTCATTTTCCAAAGCAGCTCTGAAAAATGAAAAGTGGCAGCTGATTGGTTCTACTATAAATCTCCCCTATAGTGTTTTTGGACTTTGCAAAGGCATTCAATACTGTGTCTCACAGATGCCTAATGGGCTAAGTAAGGGCTATTGGTTTAGAAAGTATAGTTTACAATTGGATTGAAAACTGGCTCGTGAACTGTGTCCAGAGAGTTGTGATCAATGATTTTTATTCTGAATGGTCCCAGGTTATAAGTGCGGGTACCTCAACTTTTCAAAATATATAGTCTAGACACGTCATTATATATTATAAAATTTTTGAAACTATTCAAAATATAAAAGTGATTTGTGACCTTATAGATTTCCCATCTCAACTACAAACCTACTTCCTTAAAAACTGATTTTTAATGTCAAAAGTTTGAATCCTATGTCCCATAAGACTGATATGCTTCTTACTGCACTCCAGATTAAAAAAAAAAATACCATGGGGGTCATTTATCAAATTGGTGTAAAGTAGAACTGGAGAAACCAATCAGATTCCACCTTTCATTTTCCAAAAGAGTTGTTAAAAATGAAAGGTATAATCTGATTGGTTGCTATGGGCAACTAAACCAGTTCGACTTTTACACCAGTTTGATAAATTACCCCAAAAGACTTTTGCAGCTTATAACCACCATAGTATATGTATTTGACTATGAATATTACATGATTCTAAATTAACAGAAAAAATGCAAAGTTTAAGTTCCTATCTTTAATTCCATCTGATGTACAAGTACAAGACACTCCAGTAAAATGAGTGTTATATTGCTATAAAATGATGATGTAATGATTTAATGTGTTTCTTACAAACGGCATTAAACCTAAATATAAAAAATCTCTTGGCAGTCTAAACGGATTTGCATCAAGTGTTGAGAAGAATGACCTCAGGAGACAAATGGTTATCTGCAGTTACTGCTGTGTCTGCAGAACCCACTTACACTGGGGAGTATAAAAAGGTCTGCTTGCCCAAAGAGAAATGTTAATGGCTCAAATGGCAAAGATTTCAGAAAGCACATCCACACTAATCTGAATACAGAACGTGATAAATTTGTTTGTCCATTTAAATTATATGTATTATTCAGAACATACTTATTCATTTACTTTAAATATTGCACAAGCTTGCCTTCTGTCTTCCCCGTCTCTCCCATAAACTTGAACAGACAGATCAGCTGAATGTGCATGTTTACTTCCTTAAGTAAAAAGTATTCAAAGTAAGCAGAGGATTGGGCAGGTTGAAATCCAGTATGCCTCATCCTTCCTTTCTTCCCCCCAAGTTGTATGGTCGGGGGCCAGTTGAGCTACTCCTATGCACATGTTGATCAAATGTGTATGACTAATTTAAGGCTTCCTTCCTTTTTTGTTTTTAGAATGGAGATTATATATATATATATATATATATATATATATATATATATATACAGCTGAAACAGCTGTCTGCAGATGAGGTGCGGGCTTATTTAATATCCGAGTCATGTCTCAAGGCATGTTTAAAGGGATGAATGTTGACTTTTAGGATAGCTGCCTTACATCTGGTGGCATTAGAGGCAAAGCTTGTTAAGAGATCATTTGTATCTAATACTATATGCCCCTGCATTACCTTATTGCTACAGAGTAATATAATATATAAAGCTGAGTGTGTGTGTGTGTGTCCGCTAAAGGAATCTGCACCGCTGCAGCTACAATCACAAAATTTGGCACACATGTACATCAGGTGTCCGGGAAGGTTTTAAAACAGTTTTCAGCTCTCCAGGATATACCGTTCCTGAGATATTCCCAAAAAATGTGTTAGCCAATAGTAGCCTGGTCACATACTATGACAACCTAGCCAGTTCACTGCTGTAGGTCTGCATTAAAGAGGCAGAGCACTGTGGATGACAATGGTAAAGGGGTATTTCGGTTACCATAAATATAACTTCTGTTTTAGACTAACTCATCATCAATCATTACGTCATATAATGTAAATTTCACATATTTACTGTTCAGTTATAATAAAAGATGAATTCTTCAACTATTACCCACCTTCCTCCTAAATTACCATGGCATCGACCTGTAATTCAGGCCACCGTCAAAAGAAGGACTTAAAAGCCCCATCCCCAGATCCCACTAAGTCACGCCCCTGACTCAATCAGGCCATGCCCCTTCCATGCCGCATTTGACCGGGATTAAAAATATAGGTAAAAATCACCTTCTTTCAGTTGCAGGGGTGGGGGGAGGGTGACTTTCTCCCTGCAGCTCATTGCTCAGACTGCAGAGTGCTGCTGCTGAGAGTGAACTGTTCAAAAGGACATCCCTGTGTCCATCCAGGCCCTGCATATGACAGAGGACAGGGAGTCTGAAAGCAAGACTATCCAGCCTAAAACAAGACCTCTGGCAACCCTAGGGTCAGGCTGATGTTAGGGTGGCCAGATGTCCGGCTTTAGGCTGGACAGTCCAGTTTTCTGGCTACCTGTTCTCCGTCCGATGCAGTGCCTGGACAGACACAGGGATGTCCACCCTTTCAGTAGCTCACACTCAGACAGCTTCTCCTCCGTGCCTTCACGTGTGTGCCACCCGTGCCACCCGTGTGTGGTTTTCATGGGAACTGGGGGCGCTGTTTCACGTTTGGGGGAATGGCCGGTGAGGTCTGGCTTTCTGGGGTGAAGACAGTGGCCACTCTAGCTGCTGTGGAGGTCACAGTTAAAGGGGCGAGCTGCTGTAGAGGTCACTGTTAAAGGGGTGGGCTGTAGAGGTCTCTCTCGATATCTTTTAACGACACACACACACAAACAGTAAATGAAATAAATTAAATATACCCGGGCGAAGCCGAGTCATTCAGCTAGTACTGACATAAAGTGATCACTATGATTCTGTAGCAGTAAGGTAATGCAGAGGCACATGCTGTAGAGGTCACTGTTAAAGGGGCGGGCAGCCGTAGAGGTCACTGTTAAAGGGGCGGGCAGCTGTAGAGGTCACTGTTAAAGGGGCAGGCTGCTGTAGAGGTCACTGTTAAAGGGGCAGGCAACTGTAGAGGTCACTGTTAAAGCAGCGGGCTGCTGTAGAGGCCACTGTTAAAGGGGCAGCCTGCTGTAAAGGTCACTGTTAAAGGGACGGGCTGCTGTAGAGGTCACTGTTAAAGGGGTGGGCTGCTGTAGAGATCACTGTTAAAGGAACGGGCTGCTGTAGAGGTCACTGTTAAAGGGGCAGGCTGCTTTAGAGGTCACTGTTAAAAGGGCGGGCTGCTGTAGAGGTCACTGTTAAAGGGGCGGGCCACTGTAGAGGTCACTGTTAAAGGGGCTGGCAGCTGTATAGGTCACTGTTAAAGCGGTGGGCTGCTGTAGAGGTCACTGTTAAAGGGGCGGGCACTGTAGAGGTCTCTCTCGATATCTTTTAACGACACACACACACAAACAGTAAATGAAATAAATTAAATATACCCGGGCGAAGCCGGGTCATTCAGCTAGTACTGACATAAAGTGATCACTATGATTCTGTAGCAGTAAGGTAATGCAGAGGCACATACATAGCATTACAAATCAGTATAATGCCTTGCGCTCCTGCAAGACTAGCAGTGTACGGAATGGTGGATCATGTTCACACATGGAACGTGATTTCCGGACTGCACACACTCATGTGAAACAGCCCTTATGTGGAAAGGGAAAAAGCCACTGCCAGACACCTCTGACAGAAGTTTTTCTCCCTGAGAACAAAATAATTTGGCAGTTGAAATCTAACTACCTGATTTCCCTGAAACGTCCCATTTGCCATAATAATAGACAATTTTTCCATTTAAAAAAAATCATACACTAAGTGGATGAGTTGTGATCGGCTACTGTGGTGATCACTAGATTACATGAATTAATGCTCTGTTTTAACCATTGCACTGCTTCAGGTGATTGACAAAATTTGAAATTGTGATTGTGACCCAAATTATGTTTAGTCCCATCAGTTAATAAACCTATTCTCATCATAATATCCAATGCAGCCATACAGCAAGAATGACAAGCTTAAAACATACAATTTAATATATGAAAAGCTATGCTCTAAGTTCATCCTTACTGTCTAATTACTTATAATAGGTACGATACGTATAAAAGGTAGGGACATATTTTTAATAGATACCCCTTAATTCTCTATCACATGTAATCAAATAGCAATAAAGTACCCACCACATACCCACTTCCCTAGATAGGATTCTTTATTACTGGGCAAAATGGACCTTTTGGCTTTTGCAGATCGTATTTTGATAGATTGGTTTACAGGCACCATGTTGCTTTCAAACAGCCTCTTAGGTACCAGTACAGCTATTGTATGACAATCATACGTTTTATTTTTAATTTCCCTTGACAGAAATGAATAAGGGCTTATTTTTAGCGGGATGAGTTGTCCTTAATATTGGTACTATTTTGGGGTACATACCATATGTCATTTTGATCACTTTTTAGTTAGCTTTTGTGGGGAGCAGGATAAAGAAAAGGCATCAATTCTTCCAGTGGATCGGAGTTTTCAATGATGCCAGTGGATACAGAAGGGGGCTGGATGTCAGTAACAGCCTATACTGATGAAGTGGCCACAGCTTATGTGCTTGCTTAATCAGAGTGCCATATATGTACAGCATAATGCTCAAATACATGTTGGACGCTCATAATTAAGGCCTCTTTCACATGAGCGTGACGGATTAGGTCTGGATGAGTTCAGGGTGCGTTCAGGAAAGCTCGCACCATTTTGCAAGCACGTCAGTTTTGTCTGCAATTGTGTTCAGTTGTTCAGTTTTTTCCGCTCGGGTGCAATGCGTTTTGATGCGTTTTTCACGTGCGTGAGAAAAAAACTGAAGGTTGACAAACATCTCTTAGCAACCATCAGTAAAAAACGCATTACATCCGCACTTGCTTCAGGATGCAATGTGTTTTTCACTGAAGCCCCATTCACTTCTATGGGGCCAGGGCTGCGTGAAAAATGCAGAATATAGAACATGCTGCGTTTTTCACGCAACGCAGAACTGATGCGTGAAAAAAACCAGTCATGTACACAGACCCTTTAAAACGAATGGGTCAGGATTCAGTGCGGGTGCTATGCGTTCACATCACGCATCGCACCCGCGCGGGAAAACTCGCTCGTGTGAAATGGGCCTAAGGGGTTAAGACAAGCGTTTTTGTCACCACTTTACATATGATAATTCCAATGGATAATTCACAGCACCTCCTTAGTAGTATGTGAGTATTGAAATTCAAAGTCCAGTGTCAAAAGAAAAACAGCAGAAAAGAGTATAATGATCAACTGGGCTCAATAGGGCTCAACTGTCAGACGTTTCAGTTCTCAGCAAGTTGCTTACAAATAATACACATATTTGACCATTATAAATACAAACATGTAAGGATAAAATAAAGAGAACCACTGTGTATAAGAGTATATATACTATAACTAGCATGGGAACTAAATACAGTGGGGAAAAAAAGTATTTAGTCAGCCACCAATTGTTCTCCCACTTAAAAAGAGGCCTGTAATTGACATCATAGGTAGACCTCAATTATGAGAGACAAAATGAGAAAACAAATCCAGAAAATCACATTGTCTGATTTTTAAAGAATTTATTTGCAAATTATGGTGGAAAATAAGTATTTGGTCAATAACAAAAGTTCATCTCAATACTTTGTTATATATCCTTTGTTGGCAATGACAGAGGTCAAACGTTTTCTGTAAGTCTTCACAAGGTTGGCACACACTGTTGCTGGTATGTTGGCCCATTCCTCCATGCAGATCTCCTCTAGTGCAGTGATGTTTTGGGGCTGTCGCTGGGCAACACGGACTTTCAACTCCCTCCAATGGTTTTCTATGGGGTTGAGATCTGGAGACTGGCTAGGCCACTCCAAGACCTTGAAATGCTTCTTACGAAGCCACTCCTTCGTTGCCCTGGCGGTGTGCTTGGGATCATTGTCATGCTGAAAGACCCAGCCATGTTTCATCTTCAATGCCCTTGCTGATGGAAGGAGGTTTGCACTCAAAATCTCACAGTACATGGCCCCATTCATTCTTTTATGTACACAGATCAGTCGTCCTGGTCCCTTTGCAGAGAAACAGCCCCAAAGCATGATGTTGCCACCCTCATGCTTCACAGTAGGTATGGTGTTCTTTGGATGCAACTCAGCATTCACTCTCCTCTAAACATGACGAGTTGGGTTTCTACCAAACAGTTCTACTTTGGTTTAATCCGACCATATGACATTCTCCCAATACTCTTCTGGAACATCCAAATGCTCTCTAGCAAACTTCAGATGGGCCCGGATATGCACTGGCTTCAGCAGGGGGACACGTCTGGCACTGCAGGATCTGAGTCCCTGGCGGCGTAGTGTGTTACTGATGGTAGCCTTTGTCACGTTGCTCCCAGCTTTCTGAAGGTCATTCACTAGGCCCCCCGTTTGGTTCTGGGATTTTTGCTCACAGTTCTTGTGATCATTTTGACCCCATGGAGTGAGAGCTTGTGTGGAGCCCCGGATCAAGGGAGATTATCAGTTGTCTTGTATGTCTTCCATTTTCAAATTTTTGCTTCCACAGTTGATTTCTTCACACCAAGCTTCTTGCCTATTGCAGATTCAGTCTTCACAGCCTGGTGCAGGTCTACAATTTTGTTTCTGGTGTCCTTCGACAGCTCTTTGGTCTTTACCATAGTGGAGTTTGGAGTGTGACTGTTTGAGGTTGTGGACAGGTGTCTTTTAAACTGATCAGTTCAAACAGGTGTCATTACTACAGGTAATGAGTGGAAGACAGAGGAGAAGTTACAGGTCTGTGAGAGCCAGAAATCTTGCTTGTTTGTAGGTGACCAAATACTTATTTTTCATCATAATTTGCAAATAAATTCATTAAAAATCAGACAAAGTGATTTTCTGGATTTGTTTTCTCATTTTGTCTCTCACCCAAACAACCAAGTCAATGTACGTTATACAGTACAAGTACAGTTATAACTAGAGATGAGCAAAGTTTTAGAAATTTCAATCAGCTTCTTCACCGAATTTGACAAAAAAATTGCTTTGTGACGAGTTACTTTGTCACGAAGCATATTTTTTTGTAAGTAGCGGGTACAATGACAGGAAGCTGCAATAGTGCTGCTCCCCATTATTATACCCCTCAGAGGCCGCGTTCATACATGTTCGCAGCATCTGAAAGTAAAAACAGTGTAAAATTAACAGAAAAAATAAATAAATCATACTTACCTCCTCCATTTTCTCCCAACAGGCTGACCACTGCCATCTTGCTTGAAGATCTGGCGCAAAATCTTGCACAGCCCAAGATTATGTTGTCATGCTGACCGGCGTTGTGACGTTATACGCCATCACGCACCAGATCTTCAATCAAGATGGCAGCTGGCCCACCGTGAGCTAGTTTTTTACACTATTTCAGGTTAAATCGATTTGATACCACGAAGATAATTCAGCTTTTGCGGCAAATTGAATTTATCCTGAAATTCCGATCAAATTCCACTTCATTGGATACGATTTGCTCATCACTAATTATAACCATCATGATGGATTCATAGACTGGAAAGTCTATCACCGGGAGGAGTAAATCGGGAATTTGACTAATCCATTGATTTTCTTGTGTACTATATCAGGATTTTAATGTCTAGAACATAGGATCTATATTATATCTCTTAATAATATAAAAATGAATTTCTGTCTGTCTGTCTGTCTGTTCTCTATGCGCGACCAAACTACTGGACCGATTTTCACCAAATTCGGCACACAGGTACATCAGGTGTCCGGGAAGGTTTTAGACCAGGTCTCATCTCTCTAGGACGTACCGTTCCCGAGATATTCCCAAAATATGATCTCCATTAGCCAACATTACAACTTGGAGCTTTGGTTTTAAACTCCAACTGCCATTCTCTGCAAAGCCACACAGGGAGGGCAGGTTTCCATAACAACCAGGTAATTATCAGCAGCTGAGGATCTCATCCATTTCTATTTACTGACACTGTTAAAGGTATTCCGGTTACCATAAATATAACTTATGTTTTTTTCTATTACTACAGTTCAGTAGTAATAAAATAGTTTTCCTCCACTGCTGTCTATTGCGTGGGCTCATAAATAAGCATGGTATTGACCTTTAATTAGGCCACCCTAAAAGAAGTACTTAAAACCCCCGCCCCAGGTCTCACTAAGCCACGCCCCGACTCTGTAAGGCCATGCCCCCTCCCACTCCGCAGCCAACAGGGATTGAAAAAATAAAGGTAAAAATCAACTTCTGTCAGCTGCAGGGATGGGTGGGAGGTTGACTTTCTTTCTGCAACGACACACAGAAGCATTAAATGAAATAGATTAAATACACCCATGTGAAGCGTCTTGCTAATCCACGCCCCCGACTCTGTCAGGTTACGCCCCCTCCCACTCCGCAGCCAATGGGGATTGAAAAAATAAAGGTAAAAATAAACTTCTGTTTGCTGCAGGGGTGGGAGGGTGAATTTCTCTCTGCAACGACACACAAAAATTTTAGATAAAATAGACTAATTATAGACTACAACTGTTCGAATCGTCTTGCTAAGTCACGCCCCCAACTCTGTCAGACCACGCCCCCTCTCACTCTGCAGCCATGCTGCAACGACACACAGAAACATTAAATGAAATAGATTAAATCACCTATGCGAAGCGCTTTGTTAAGCCACGCCCCCCAACTGTGTCAGGTCACGCCCCCTCCTACTCCGCAGCCAACAGGGATTGAAAAAATGAAGGGAAAAATAAACTTCTGTCAGCTGCAGGGGTGGGAGGGTGAATTTCTCTCTGCAATGACACACAAAATTTTAGATGAAATAGACTAATTTCAGACTACAACCGTTCGAAGCATCTTGATAATCCACACCCCCAACTCTGCCAGGCCATGCCCCCTCCCACTCCGTAGGCAACGGGGATTGAAAAAAATCAGCTGCAGGGGTGGGAGGGTGAATTTCTCTCTGCAATGACACACAAAAATCGTAGATGAAATTGACTAATTTTAGACTACGACCATTCAGTACTAATAAAAGATGATTTTTTCCACTGCTACCCATTGCGGGTCCCCATAAATTACCATGTCATCGACCTGTAATTCATGCCACTCTGACCCCCGCCCCAGATCTCGCGAAACCACGCTCCGACTCTGTCAGGCCACGCCCCCTCCCACTCCGCAGCCAACGGGGATTGAAAAAATGAAGGTAAAAATCAACTTCTGTCAGCTGCAGGGGCGGGAGGGAGGTTGGATTTCTTTCTGCAACAACATACAGAAACATTAAATGAAATAGATTAAATATACCCGCGCAAAGCAATGTTTTCTTCCACTGCTACCCATTGTGTTTCTTCAAATTACCATGGCATTAACCTATAATTCAGGCCACCCTGAAATGAAGGACTTAACCCCCCCCCCCCGTGTCCCATTAAACCACACCCCCTCCCACTCCGCAGCCAACAGGGATTGAAAAAATGAAGGTAAAAATCACCTCCTGTCAGCTGCATTGACTTTCTCTCTGCAACGACACACAGAAACATTAAATGAAATAGATGAAATATACCCAGGCGAAGCCGGGTCTTTCTGCTAGTATAGATATATATTATGTTATGATATATATTATGATAATTTTGATGTTCTTTTCTTCCTTTCCTCTCATGCCTGCTGAAGGGCTATGATATTGCATGGAGGGTCGATAGTAGTATTACTATACGGTTATATCATTCCTTCCTCTCTTCCTAGGGGAGGTTTTAGTAATAGCAATTCAAAAAATGTGGTTGAAAGACTTACAAGTAGCCACAATGGGAATGTCTGTCAGAGCCTGTTGGAAGGTACATCCATCAATTTAGCATCCAGCTTTACCACTGCATGTTCGCCCATGCTAAATATGAGGTCCGGGAGCTGACGCAAGCAAGGGGGGGGGGGTTATACACGTGTTTAGGGAATCATAGTGCCATAGCACTGAAGGAAGTGATGGAAGGGAGGAGGCAGTATTATGATACGTGTGTATTGCGGTGTCATAGCAACCAGACACTATACATGAAACTGAGGGTGTTTAACATGCTGAAAATAGAGATAATTGTAAAAAGCAGTGTGTAGAGGAAATGGTTGAAATGTAGTAAGGGGGCAACCCAGTGTATAAGAAAGATGTAGGAATCATTGGAGTATAAAAGGGTGAAGAGAGGAGAAGAGAACAGGAAAAAAAAGAAAACGATAGGATACAAGGAAAGAGGGAGGATGGGGAGGAGGAAGAGAAAGAAAAGAGGAAGGAAGGGGGAAGAGGGGAAGAAAAAGGAAGAAAAGGGGAAGAAAAGAAGGGTGGAGGGAAGAATTGAAAGAGGACAGGAATGAGAAGGGGGAAAAGGAGTGAGGGAGGAGGAAGAGGAAAAAGCAAAAGAAACAAGAATGGAAGAAAAGCAGGATGAATGGAAGGACAGATGGAAGGTGGAAAGGGAAGAGAAGAAGGAATTAGATAACCATTTAGCTATACTAGAATTGACTAATTCTCACCCCCCATTTGTTATCATTGTCCCTATGTTCAAATCATTATTACAATCATTACAATTCATCATTACAATTCCAACATAATAAAGGAATAAATAATAGGTTATTAGAGATTCCTTTTGTTTGAGCATGGCCACATGGGGAGGAAGGTACATGATCAATTACTTGAAATCTTAACTGATACACAGCATGGGGACATGTTAGTGAAATGATGTGATAGCCTTCCCTCCACCCTTCCTTGCTTCCCTTTTTCTTTCTTTTGCTTTTTTCCTCCTCTCTCGCATCCCTTTATCCTTTATTTCCTCCTTTCTCTTTCTACTCGCCCCTCCTCCCTGTTCCTCATATCATCTTTTTTTTTCTTTCCTATCTTCCTTTTTCCCTTTTTTCTCTCCACCCTTTCCCCCCCTCCCTCCCCAACCCCTTTTATGTGCCCATTAGAGATGAGCAAATACTAAAATATTTGTGTGCTCGGTACTCGGAGTGAATTTTTCAAAATATTTGTATATTCGTACATAATAACGAATCCTATTGAAGTCAATGGGAAATACAAGCATTTTTGCAGTGGACCAAAGTTATTTGCACACAAGGTTGCCTAAAAACCTGAAAACCTCTGAAAGTGATGGAAACACCACGGAAATGGATAGGGAACACCAGGGGCAGCATGCATGGAGCAGGCAGAGACAGTGCAAGTAGCGACAGGACCTTGTCCGATAAAGTGTACGCTATTGCTACTATACGCTACTATACGCTTTTACTCTATACGCTGTTGCTTACAAATTCTAGTCTCGCGAAGGCACGCACGACGCTAGACTGCGGCGTACAGTCCTCAGAGGCAGATACAATTTGTCAAGATGGCAAGCAGGCGTTCCTGTGATTTTAGCTCTGAAGAGCTCAAATACATGGTGAGGAAGATGGACAGACAGGAATACGATGGCACACACCGACACCCCAATCGGGAGAAAAAAGAAATTATCCAGCAGGTGATCCGAGGCTTGCGCCATTGCTTTCATAGTGTGCGGACCCCGGGCCAGGTCCAGAGGAAATGGTCGGATCTAAAATTAAAGTGCCCAGAGCGGCTTAGTCAGATCCGGGACGAGATACGACAGGGTGAGTAATAAAATATTTGAAAAGTAAAAACATGTAAAAAAATTAGTTTACTGTATTGTATATATACCAGTGCCAATAATGAAAACCGTATAGAAGGACAACGTGGGCGTGTGTGGTGCTTTGCAGCAATTTTCTTTCATGCTAGGCTGCGCCTCTAACTCCACTCAAACAAGTGAAGGTATTCTCAGATACGTGCCCCTTCCCAGTAATTTGCCTTAGGCTACTTTCACATATGTGGCGGTGATCCGGCAGGCTGTTCCGCGGTATTTGCCCTGCCAATTCCCGGCATTCTTGCCGGATAGCGGCCGGATCAGCGCCGTCCCCCATTATTGTTAATGGGGCTCGCCGCTCTCCCGTTTGTGTCAGGAAAATGCCGGATCCGGAGAGATCCGGTTGGTTGTTCCAGGCCGTAACAGCCTGCCGGATCTCTAGTGCTAGTATGAAAGTACCCTTAGATATATGCTCCTTCATAGTTAGCACTTCCTCCTCCTACACACAGACTTAAAGACGTGCTCATGCTGCAGCTAATGTGTCTGGAATGGGCGATTTAAAAAATATTCCCACGATAACGATATTAAGAAATTTATTGCGATAAATACCCATTTAGAAGGAAAAAAAACACTTTGGGCCACAAGGAGAAGACATTATACTGTATGGGGACAGCCACAAGGAGACATTATACTGTATGGGGACAGCCACAAGGAGACATTTTACTGGACATCGGGGAAGGTGAAGGGACTGCTCCCTGCTTACCGTCACCGTCTCTGCTTCCTGTGGATGCAAAGACAGCTGACCACGGGACATAGCCACCCGTTCCCGGACACAGCCGCTAAAATCCTTACTGTCCCGCCGAATCCGTAACGGTTGGGACTGGAGCTATGGTATACTAGTGCATTGTATGTGCTGTATTTCTATTTGTTATGTTTGTACCTGCAGAATGTGACACACAGACATCTTTTATTCATTCATTCAACCCCCACCCCTCCCAACAAATGCTCCCTCCATCAAATATGCACCCCAGATATTCTATGTTCCCTTCACATGAAATGCCCACTCCATATAATATTGCCCTCCTCTCACCCATAATATCTTCATAGTAGTATACAGTGTTAGTATTAAAACGGTCATCATAACAATTGTGTATGGATTTATGTTGCAGAGCAACGTCAACGACGTCGCCAACGGCAGCGTCAGCGTCATGACCTGGACAGCCCCTGAAGGACCTGCTGCTTCTAGTAAGTGCAAACATATTTAATTTATATTTAATCCAGGCTATGTGGGAGTGCAGCTGCAGTGATATAAGAGCACTAGTGGTTAGTAATGGGATCCAGCCTCAAAATATTCAGATATCAACATCAGAAGTTACAACTGTTCATTTGAGTTGAATGTAAGGACATTATTTAATGATTTTTGACAGCTGCTGTACCACAGAGGAGCCCCTTCTAGCCCTCCTACGCCCCAGCCAGTGAGGAGCCCACCTGCCCCTCCAACACCCCCAGGGCAAATTGAAGAGGTAGAAGGTAGGTAAAATAGGGGTGGAACTTCTGTCTTCAAAATACAAGCTAATTTTATGTTTTATCTTTTGCAGCTCCAACCGTCAGGGGAGATGACAAATTTTCCCCAGGCCCCTGGGAAGACCACCAATTATGGGTGTCTAGTAAGTACAAACCCCTAATTCACAGAAGTTTAATATTTTCAAGCACTAGGATCATGCCACCCAACATGTTATTGATAACTAGACTAGACATTATGTTCTCCAAGTGGTTAGTGAAACAGACATATCACAATAATTTTAAAATCAAGGTAGTGAAAGAAGTAGAAACTTGTATTACCTCAAAAATATTTAACAAAAATGTGTCATACATCACATAATATTATAGTACATTGGCAATCTCTTTTTAACAAAGCGAGAAACAGCCCTGCACCTCACATAGATCCAGAGATCTGCCCCAATTACTCTGCTACATCAAGTTGGTTACTCAAGGGTAGTGTGACTAGTGTCTATTCTGCTGCATGTCAGGACTCCTGTCCATCTCTCCCTATCATAGCTCAGGACAGGAGGCAGTTGAAGATTTAAACTGAGCATGTGCGACCTTCTCAGTGAGCAGGTCAAAGAAATAAGAAAAACATGGCTCAAGAAAAATACATTTCACTGAATAACTGAGTCAGTTCTAGTACACATACAAAATATTTAATGACATGCAACTGCTAAAGTATTCAGATCCAGGTGCTGCTTTGAAAGTTTAGAATATTTTTCGTGGGACAACCCCTTTAACTCGATATTACTAATTATATTACTTTTTCCAGCCCTACAGATATCCCCACTGACTTCGAGATGGAGGCCGCCTTACGGCGTTTTGGAGCAAAGCTCCATGCTGCCTCCCGCTTCCTAAGCAGCCTCCAGTTGGACCACCAACAGCTCCAAGATATGATGGCCGCACGTCGGCAAAGGCCCACTTAATTTTTATTTTATTTACTT